>JARHVA010002294.1:22500-55000 GCA_037957365.1 Torreya grandis | reverse complement strand
TGTTGGAGGAGAGTATTTAATACTTCATATCAAAATATAAAGATGCACATTTTAAAATACATCTCAACAAATTGTAATTTCTTCGATTAGATAGAATTTTTTTTTAATCATTTTGACATATCATCATTTTTACAATTAAAAAATAAATCACGTGTAATCTAATTAAAATTAAGTATAAAAATTTATTAAGGTAATATCTACAAGGAAATATTTTGATATAATAAGGAATACGCAAAAAGGTCCTTGTATATGTAAGGAAAAATTAATTTTGTGGAATTTGAAAATATTAATTGCTGTCATATAAATATTAACATTTATAAGTTCACATTGCATGTGTTTAAATGCAACTCATATTGAATGAAGTAAGTATATATTTCTTGAGACATCACATGTACATGGCTCAAAGATTCATATTAATTCAAATTATAAAATTCTATAACAGAGTATTTTATTCAAAAATTCAAATCAGTTTAGAAATCAAACAAGTAACATATATTGTCACATAGAATATAAATTATTAGGACATATGTCATTTATATGTACATAATTTTAAAGGATTCAAATTAAATATTCATACACACTTGAATACATATGCATGTGCAATGTAAAATATTTACAATATTAAAATTATAGGTTACAAATATAGTAATAATTGAGTGATAGGTGCATGACATTCTATATCATCAACACATATTCAGGGGGAATGATACTTTTTCATTCAAATTATTCAAAATTATGAAGGTGCGATGCTTGTTCATGCACATTTTGAATGTTTAAAGTTAAAATTTCAAAGGCATGATGTTTGTTCATGCACATTTTCAAAATTAAATGTTATAGTTTTAGAGGGCATGATACTTTTTAATGCACATTTTGAAATGCAAAACGTTCATCTCAAACTAAATATATTATAATTGAGGACATGATGAGGGAATAAATACTCTTCATTATTTATAAATAATGCATAATATAATTTACATCCATCTATAGTTTTGGGATTTGATATGTTACAAATAATGTATGTTCAAGTCTAGTGACACTGAATGGCCTTGGTGTTACTTCTAGATAGCACATATGGTTTTATATTCTATTATAATTTGTGTATGTTTGACTCTAGTGTCACTCAACTACCTTGGAATTACTTTTAATGAGCCCAACATGGTTCCACATTATTTTTAATAGTACATTAGGTGATATTTACCATTCATGAGAGTTAGAAGACCCATCTTTCCAACTTAAGGGATTTATTAGTTATTTAATATTGGGACTTAATCACTACCAATTTGTCATTGGTTAAAATTATCCAAGTGCCTTTACAAGTAGGTGTAGTTCTCCATCATCAGTTATAGGTTATAGGAATATAATAAATTTCATCTCCATAAAGGTGTACACCTACCTTTCTCTCCTCTCAATTTTTCAATTTTCAAATATTAGCTTTATGAAAATTCAATGTTAGATAAATGACTATTTCATGTGTTGTTTCATGGTTTGTTAAATTTGAGTTTCCTACACAATTGACATATCCTCTCAAATATACTTGTCTTTTGTATAGATTAATGTTCAATTATTTATGATTTAATCTTAGAATTCAATAACTATAATAAAGTAGGGGAAAATGTAGACACATAAGTATGGTAATAGGTACTTTATAATACTAATTCCTAGAACATACTAAATATCATGAATTATTCCAAAATACACAAATCTTATTCTTAATTCCTTTAATCCATTTATTTATATGTAGTATAGACCCTTTTTTGTCTATCATTACTACATAGCTTTCCAAGTCAAATTCACAAAACTACTTCATACCACTAGTAAACTATATCTAACCTAGGGAATTTTCCCAAAGTTTGGGTGATAGGTCCATGCTATGTGAACATGACCATTATTTCTGACTTGTCAACTCAGGTTGATTGTGTCTTGCATTAAATAGTGATTACCTTATAAATTTCAAATTGTTATTATGGATTTTATAGCTTATTTCATAAGGTTAACTATAGAAAATTATCAAAAGGTTTTATATATTTATCGATAATCAAAATAATATTTTTTCATTATTGCACATATTTACCATTCTAATATATTTCAAGTTTTACACTTATTAGTACAACATCTTTATTGTTTTATCAAAAATAGGGTAAAACATACTCACTTATGGGATTTAATTTATCATGAATTTTAAACATTGGTTTGCTATGATCATGAAAAATATAATTGTATAGCTTAGGATTGAATTATAAGATCAAATCCATTTAATCTTTATAATCATTGCATAACTTATCACTTTAATTTATTTGTAGGAGTAGAAACATCACATTGTTACTCATTGATTTTTATTGACATATGAGATGATGGAGTGTCATTAAAATTAGTGTTATCATGATAAACATTATATGGATATAGGATGATTACTATAGAATATGTGCATAATATGACATAGTCTCCACTTTGTAAATCTAAATCACTAATGTCACTTTTTTGTATGCCACATTTATTTGTATCCTTTAATATTTAAAGAGAGAGGAAATAATTATCATTATATATCATAATTATATTTATAGCATCCATTGTAATGTAACTATTATCATAATATTGTATACGATTATACATGCTTAAATAATAATGGGGCATAATTTAATCATTTACATTATTTAAATTTTCTCGAGAGGGAGAGAAAATAGTGCAGTCATTCATATAATTTTCCATTTCTATGTAAGATCCATGTTTTTGTATTTTATATTGAATAATGCAATATAATATGTTATAAATATAAAAATTTCAACAATGTGCACTTATTATTACTTTGTGATATTTCAATATTTGTGAGAAATTAAGGGAAAACAATATTCATTATAAGTATTCTCTTTTTATTTAGTTTTATGAAAAGTAGAATACAAGGGAAGAATTAGGTTTTTAACTTATAAATTATTGTGTTCACATTCCTCTTCACTATATTATTCACTATTGTACCATTCATCTTTGTTTTTACTAGTGTAACCATATTCCTAATCATAATAATAACAATCACAATCACATTTTTTATTGACATAAAAAGCATAGAAAATTATTAAAGTGTAGAATTATTAAAAATAATGAAATCCAAAGGATAAACGCCATTACCAATTTCATATTTAAAAAGCATTATATATTTTATGGTAGACAATGCAACAAATATGGAAAACACTAAGCTTATTGTAAGAAAAAAATGATCATATCAAGAAATAAATGATGACAAATGGTGTAACTAGGTAAGGTTTGTTTTATTTTTAGAATCTTAGATAGTGTGATCCCAGACATAAATAGTGAACATATCAAAGGGAACCAACTACAGAGGATTATACCATCTAATAATCACATTATCCCATCTCTTAGGGTACAATGAGATTAACTTCCCAAGGCTAACTGCTTATCAATATACTATAAGAACATATTATTAAAGGCTTCATATGGATAAAAACAAAACCTATGTGTTTTGAATATACCGTGAAGTATATAGGGACTAAAATACATATATAGTCTTATCTAATGGATTATGTATTGGGGTAGTACCCTTCACATTGCTTCTATGAAAAAAGTAAATATATTTTTTCTTAGAATGACTACTCATAGGAGTTTTAAAACTGCTAGAACATTTTTTTTGGAAAGTAAGAGAAAAATAAAATAAATTAAAATTGATATTGATATTTAAAAATAAAATAAAATAAAAATTATTTGCGTATAGAAACAAAAAAAACTAAAACCGTAAGATAAAAATATGAAAATCAATGTTCAAATATATGTAGTTTCACCAATCTATTTTACCATATTTTTTATTTAGTAATAAATGTTGTGATACAAATAGGTATAAAACTTGATATATTCTAATAATTCTAAAGCTATAAAATAATCAAAAATTATATTTTTTAACACTCAAAAATGCATTAAAATTTCTCTCCTCACCCATCTACAATACTACCCAAAGTATTTTCAAATTCTTATATGTTGAATTTAAACTCTTGCTTAGATCTTTCCCCAAATCTCATTTAGTTTGCCCTTTTTTCTCTTCTATAAAAAACTATACTTATAAATAAGTGAATGAATCATCTATGATATATGTGAATGGAAGAAAGGAGGACCAAGATGATGTTTAATGGGCAAGAGTTGTTATGTGGTCCACGACCAATAGGCCACCTTCTAGACTAGAAGAGAAGGGATACGAGCCACTATTTGTTGCAAATGTTATTTCAGGTGATTTTGTGGTCTCTCATTCTAATGGGAATATTTTTATTATGACAAATGGGGGTTTATCCTATCCCTCCATTTGTAAAGATATGGCTATTAATTTGGAATGTCCCAAGCCCTTGGCCATTACATCATCCAAAACCCCACACCATATGATGTTTTTGATGAGGAAGAGAAGGAATCTATAAGGGGAAATGAGGAATTTCTCTTCAAAACAGGTATTATTTATAGATTTGTGAAATTTTGGCTTAAGCTTCCTTCCCTCCGTGCATGGATTTATCTAAACTAGCTCCTTAAATAAGAGGTAACCTAAAAATCTATCCATTTGAAAAAAAATTATTTATTGTTATTTTTCACTACTTTGAAGATAACGCATGGATCCAGGAAGATTTGTAGAGTTTTAATATTCACCCTTTGATGATAAAGCTCTAGTTCCCTTTGTTTGACCCATTTTTTGAACCCTTTAAATACAAACCACCTAAGTTTGTCTCCCACATCTACCTTTTTAGTTCTGGCCCAATGATACTTAAAAGACATTGAGAATCTTATTTGAGAGTTTGATCTTATTCATTATAAAACTACTCTTTTCTCCCACTCTATGTATGAAATAATTATTATTCTCTTAAACACCTAGAAAGCCCTCCTCGATAAGTTCTAGCTTAAAATTGATGATCACTCCTAGTTTGTTCCTCTTGAATTTTAAGGTATCTTGTTCCATATCTAGGACTATTTTGATATAGGTCATCTCTCTAAGGATTGCCACAATGTTAAAAATAAAGTGATGAAGACATAATTGGTGGAAGGATGCTCCTACTCACCATATTATTATGGAAAAGGATGAACTAGTGGAGGTTTTCACGCTTGAAAATGTAATACTAAAAATTAGTTCTACTTTAATCCTATTAGATGATAAAATATATGTTGAAGATTCAAATTTAATAAAGGAGAGTGAGCAAGATAAGGAGGTTCAAATATCCCAAAAGGGTTTTGGTGATTTTAGTATTGACTATAATGGTACTGACCTTCTTAACCCACTTTCATCGCGCCCCATTAAGGGTGTTTAGTCAATGGTTAGAAATAAAAGGAAAGGATAACTAAAAAAGATGTTAGTGTGGCATAAAATCACATTACCCATAGAAAAAGGGTTTTGAAGTTTGAAGGTAAGTATTTTCTAACTTTGAGGATAAGAAGGAGGATCTATTATTTTCACAAAAGAAATTTATGGATTTTAGTTTAAATTCCCATTGAATGTGGGTGTGATCTCCTATGGATCCCCTATCTATTTATATGATTTGGGTCCTTTGGGGACCCTGAAGTTTCTTTTTTTCTTGAATATGGTGCTATCTTAATCTTCCTTTTGTTTGGTTATATATGGGTGTCAATTCAGTTCTCACTTTCATTGGTTATTTATTTTTCCTCATGTGTTATATAGTATTTTTTAGACTACTGGGGTGTAGACCTAGACCTCTTTCGGTGTCCATGGCTAAATCCCACATAAGCTTTCAAAAGTTGGGTTTTATTTTTAAATGGTTCCCAACACTTTCCAGAAGGGATACCCAGGCCTCAGTTTGTGCCCAACCTAGATTCCACATCAGTCAAATGTAATTTTATATTAATTCAATTAATTATTATTTTACATATATATATATATATATATATATATATATATATATATATATATATATATATAGCTATTATTTTTTTAAATTACTTAAAATAAATATACTTAGCTAAAAATTACATTTCTATTGAGTATTTCAGATATCTATAAGTAGGAATCAACAATAGAATTGATTATACATGCTTGGAATTAGGAACATAGTATGATTTTTTTTCTAGATGGGCCCATGCTCCCCATCCAACAATATGGACTGATCAAATATGTTGTCTTTAAACTTTTCCCAGTTGATTGCAACTGATGACTACTAGATAAAGATAAAAAAAACAAGAGTTTTAAGAATCATAGATAAAAATAAAAATATGATAATAATCCTAGACAAGATCTGTCTTTCTGGATGGAATCACAAGCAATTCATGTCCATTGACTATGAGAAAAATCTCATTATTTAACCACCCATCCTTTTTTTGATGATGTTATTGAAATGATTTTTAGATCCAAAATACTATGTGGAAATACCTACACTACAAAACCATAGTTTTCTACACAAAAACCAAATTGATATAAAATAGGTAGGGTGTCAAGAGAAATAATTGAGTTGGATTAACCTTTATCAATCCTTATTTAATGAAAAATAATTTCACTTCATTTATAACACTATGAATAGATATCAAAATCAAAATAAGTTCTCCCACTAATGTGTGTTTATGAATTTATGAAAATAATCCTAGACACTCTTTTTTCTATTTTACCCTTGACACAAGCATGCAAATATGATTTAAACATTTAAAATATTATAATCTAGCTTCAAAAATTATATAGATAGAACTTCAAAATATTTTAACATCTTTTTATAGTGAGGAGTGCCATTCTTAATGGCATAGAGTGGTGTTATATTTATTGAGGACTTGCTTTCAAATTAGAGGACCTATTGACATGTAAAATCCAATCCAAAATAATACCCAACAAACAAAATAATATTTGAATGAAATGTAACCTAAATTAAGTATTAAAAATTACATTTGTACAAGTCCATGACATATGAAAGGGTTTGAAGGTCCAACCCTATTCATAAAAAAATGATCTTGTGAATAAAGATAGAAAACTAGGAATGGGGATCTATGAGAGATATTATAAAAATGATTATTAAGATAGCTCATTGTATGAATAATATAGTGAAGGTGTAATAAAAATACACCAATAGATAACTTATTCATCACCAATAGTAGTATTATACTAATTTTTTCCTTTAACTTCATAATACCTTTGTTGTTATTATATCATGAAAATATTGGAAGAATGAGAAAATGAACATTCTCCTTATTTGAATCCAAAACTTTGTAGAGTATATTTTGAATCCATACACCTAATTGAAAAATTTAATCCTATTATATATCATTTAGATTGGGCTAAAAACATCTAAGCCACTTATATATAAAAAAACCCATGTATTGGCTAAATATTAACTCGAGTGTTAAGAAACACAATTTGGCATTTTTGATATTTCAAATAATGTCAATTCCTCATATTTGAAATAAATGAAATCATTACAGTTAAAGGACATTATATATTTCTTATTTTTGACTAAAAAATAATTATTTTTTCACCTTCACATCAATATCTTGACTAAAAAATTATATTGTTAGTATAAACATTAGTAAACTATAGGCCTTAGATTGGTCGCTACAGCTAGTAAAAAATATATATCACTCTTGGCATCAATTTTACTCATTTTTTAATTACAAAAAAATGTATATTTAATATAAATAAAAATTAGAAAAACATGCTACCTTGTGTTTGATTCTATACAATGCTTCCTCAAGTGTGACATCCTACAATGCTTTGTAAGGACTTCTTAATATTTATCCTTATGTGTTTATTATTTATCAATATTATTTGTACAACACACCTATATTAAGCACAATAGATTTATCCATCTCTATGATAGTGTGATTTCACTTCACAACCTCCACATTCTAATGTGGAGTGTACAACGACATCATATATCAATGAATTCCATATTTTATTTAGTATTTATATAACTTCTTGGATGTAAATTCACCCCCATTTTCAGATTTAATAATCTTGATCTAATGGATTTAAAAAAATTCTACCAAAGATTTGAATGTAATAAATTAAAAAAATACTGAGATTTATTTTTTAATAAGTAAACTAGCATCTTCCTAGATAATTCATTTTCCATAACAAATAAATACCTTGCCAAGGAGAATGTAGATGATTTAAAGGGCAGTTAAAAATGTATTCATAAACAATTTTTAAGATCCATTATTCATGCAAGTCACCTTTAATGGTAAATAGTTTCTAATTTTTCTTTCTAGTAAAACACGTTGCACATCTATCTTTTTTTTTCTTGAATAGTAGGTAAACCTAGAACCAAATTTGTTTTCCTATGTTTGGATAAGTAATGAAGTTTGATATGTATAAATATTTTATGGAAAATAATGTTGGTATTATCTTTCACATCTAATTCATCCATGTTAAATATGGGAGGATCAATAAGTTTTTATAAGCCATGTTTCCTAGTGCCTAGAGCTATTACTCTATCAAGTTATACATCAAACACTACATTTATTCCCCTAGAAATTTTGCTAAAATGTTAGGAGTTTAAGTTAACTTACTAATAGAGAGAATATTTTTATTATCTTTAGGAACATACCAAATATTTTTATCATAAATATTATAGCATTATTTAATACACTTTATCTTCAAACTAATGAAACTAAATTAGAAAAACTAGTTTCTTCATTAAAATTAATGCATTAGTCCTTGTGATAGGATAAATCTCTATATACACTTCAAAAAAATAACCAACAAATAGTAGTACTTCCATTTGAGAATGATGCCATGAGAGTGTATTTTTATTTAGACCATTATTTAGCTTCAAATGTTTCCCCATTTTATATCCCATTTAAATTTTTTATGTGTAAGATCATAGAAATACTTCTTAAAATCCTCCCTTAAATTCATATCCTTATGATAGTAATAATACTTCTTCCTATTTTTATAAATATATAATGTACAATTCCTTTTGTAGTTCCTCATCAAAAAAGTAACCATTGCATTTTGTAAAAGTCCAAAAATGGGCTCAATAAATTGTGTCTTAATGTACTATTTTGGTAACAAATAAGAGCTGACTTGATCAAATGTCAAGGTCTAAATTTCCACCATTAGGTATACATAATCCATGGACTATTCATAGGAGGATGTAAAATTTTTCATAAGTAATGTCACCATATTATCATCATACCCCCTTTTATTGGTCAATGATACTTAGTTTTGGAGATCTTTTATTCAAGGTAAGGGTTCATAAGGAGATCCACTTTCACTCATATTTGTATAGAAAAACATATTTTTAAGATACAAAATTTGACTCCTATATTATGTTAGCTTTATGTTATTAAGAGTAATCTAGAATGCACATTATGTAATAGAATCTAAACCTCGATAATCATGTCATATAACACAAATAATTCCAATAAGAGAAAGGCGTCCTCATGACATTTGACATAATTAGTAAACATTTTAGTTGGTCTTGCTTTAGTTTTGAGAATGATTTTGTCATAATCATGATGAATCATGGTTATAAAAATCTAAGGACTCCAAATATTATAAATTTTACCCAGTTAACTTTTATGCTTCTACTAGAACAAAATCTTGTGTTTTGGTGATTTTATATATATAATGTTTCACTATGAATAGAATATGTCCAATATAGGTTTGACCTAAAATTCAATACAAAAAAGTATTGTTTTCTAACCCATTAATAAATAAAACAAAATAAATATAGTTTTATAACTTTTCACTCAAAAAATACATGATTCTAGATGGGAAATCATTGCGACAAGAAGTACAAAAAAGGGTACAATTCTAATCTAATAATTCAATACAATATGAAAGTAAAATAAAGGGAAATGTATTTTGTTGAGCCAATGAGATGTGGTTGAGTTGATTAAGTGTCTTGGTTATTTCAATCCCCACATAGGTTCAAATATATGAAAAGGAACATGAGGTCGATTGTGGCTATGGTTTATATTCTTAGGTCCATTAATGGATGTTGGTTATTCCCAAGGCTGGTGGTGGCTGTTGTTAGTATTCTTGGGCCAGTTGTGGCTATTGTTGGTATATTTGATATATGATCACTTGGAATATGGGCCCTTAATTATGTTGTATACTCATTCATAGCTACAGTCAAACATTAATATCTATAAAAAACCAAAAAATGAGAAATATATAATTTTTAAACCTAATATTTTTATATAAAGGATAAGTGAATGTAATGTATAATATTTGATATGCTTATTACACCCAAACTTGCATCTAAATTCAAAATTTTTGTGTCCTAGCTAGTAATTTTAACTAAAAATATATTTTTCCCCTTAAGATTATTTGTTGCATATCATTTTGGATGTTTTCACAATTATTTCCAATTTATTCACTTTTATAACATTTTTTTTAACATCACATGACTTTGTTTATCTTTCTAGTGATATGATTGCATTACCCACATGTCTTTGAGTTAAATTTCTATTTTTTACATACTAAGTATTTCCTTATGTTTATTATGTTTTGGCATCACATCTTTCCTATAAAACCCATGCCCTATCATGATTTAACATCATACAAAATAAGACTCTTCTCTATGACAACATATTTTATGGCATTTTTCTATTGTGTTTGGGTTGATTTTCTCAATCAAATCATAATCGTGATTTTATTTTTAAACTAATTTATGGTCACACCCTCTATCCCTATACCTATGGATTCCTTGACACCTCTTCAATGACATCCATTGAAGTATTTAAACATAACCTCTTCCTCTCCTTTTATTCATATCCTACTCTTGGGTATTCCTCAGATAATGTGCCCGAATCATATCTAACTCTAGATTACTAAAATAATTAAATATTACACCAATGTAATAAAATATTATTTATAAAATCATTTACAAAAAATGAGAGGCACACATTTAAGTGCATGTGCATCCTTCATTTTTTATATAAAAAGAAGTTACATATAGTTAGGGTAGTTGGATACTAACCATTAGATAATGCTAATGTATATGTAACCATCATCTCTTTTATACAAGTGATTGATTTTATCATTCAAAACATTAGTCAAAACATCAACAAACATGGATGTTAGAACTCATTGCTTATAAATGTTTCTACTAGCTGGTGAATTGTAATATGGTAATGAAAATAACTTCCTAGAACATAATATATACTTATTTGTATCCAATATAATAAAATATATTAAAATTTTGTACAAGAATATGGTCCCCAAGTTTTTCCTTTTAAACATCAAGCAACCTGAGCTAAAATCTCAGTAACAACATGATTTTTTTTAAATTTGTTTGTTCACGGAGTCACCATGAAAATCTTAATAAGGGATCATAAGGTAAAACTAGGTATGTTTTTGGTATAAAACTAATAAAAAATTATATCCACCTTGACCCATTTTATCATCCCATGAAAACATCAAAAGTCCCATTAAAAATATAAAGTGTTTTTGAATTTGAGACAAAGAGAGCATTACAAAAGCTAAAAATTTAAATTCATCCTTTGATATTATTTTCCATTGGTAAAATTTAAATTATGGAAAAAATTATATAAATAATAATATATTCTAAAGGAAATATTCTAAATGTTCTTTATAATTTTTTAAACTTTGATTATCCTCAAATATGTAGTAAATGATGTAATGTGTTTTTATATATGCTTAGGGTTTAACTAAGATTTATTATTATAATATATTTTTGTATATAATTTGGGGTTAATATTTGAATGTTTAAATATTAGGTATGAAAATAAATGCTTGTAGATATCTCTGCTTGACTTAGTGTCCATGGATTTTCTAATACCAAGGATCTAAATTTTGTAGCTTATATATATTTAAAAAAATTAAAAAATAGTGTCGTAGGCTATGGTGTAATGATTACATATATGAATTCATATTGGAACAACCTAGGTTCAAATATCACTAAAAATTAGGTAACCTACAATAGGGGATGCATGATTATCATATTGGTAGACAAATAGTTTAGGTATAGTTAAAAAAAATCATAGTATGAGAATACTCAACAACCCAAAATTTTGACTTGTACTTAGTACTAAGGGGTTACATAGAAATTATAGTGTTATTAATAAATAACTTAATTAATTATTAATAATAAATAAAAGTTCATAAAATAAACTTAAATAACATGTAAAACATTGTTAAAAGGCATGATACAATAATGTAGAGAATGCATAATTATAGTTTCTATTAATTTTATCTAAAAGAAGAGCACAAAAAAAGTTGCATACTGAAATTATCATAGGGTTATAGAATAGAGTGACTAATATGAAATATAAAATATAATTATCATATTTCTTGGTAGTATTATTGCCATTGATGTCAAAAGGGATATTGTTGGCATGAGATTGGAGAAAAGAACTTGTTTTACAGTTGTAAAGTGCAAAGTTTTCATGTTTCTATAAAGACCATATATGAAGGATTGAAAAATAATTCATTGAATATATATTATGGGTTTTTCAAGTGCATCCTATATATATGGTCCCCAAGTTTATATGAAGAGAAATGATCTCAAAAATAATTTATTTTAGCTCTAAGACATTATAGCATTTCTCAGTTAAACCCTAAAGGTTTGAGACATGATGTTCACAAGCATGTTATATTTTTAGGTTGATTAGATATAGGCAAGAAATGATTACATATGTTATAGCTTAATTCCTTATCATCATTTTGTAATCATCCCCTTCGACCTATCAATTACCAGCATGAGTAGTGGAAAAAACCTAAATATTTCTGAAGTCTTAATTTAATATTTATCCCAGCTTGATAATTGATTAGCACTTAATCACAAATTAAAAATATAATGAAGAGTATCAAATTAAATTTTTCAAAATCACCTATGATTAAATGCACTAATGACAAGTGTCATAATAGTGAGAACTAACAATAAATATGTAGAAGGCACGTGAGGATGCCAAGTGTCACACTCACATGAGTTTTTTAGAAATAAAGATCAAGTTTTTTCCAAAGATAAATAGTGAGTGGGTGATCATGAAATGAATATATAATGAAGTGATTAGAGTTAATTAGATCATGTTATAGATGTTTAATCACATTGAGGTGAATTAAAGACTAAGCTACTTTGACAAGATCAATAGAAGGTATATGTTCCAAAGAATCAAGAAGCAATGAGATGAGATTAAGAGATCTATGTTTAATGACAAAGTAGAGATAAAGTTAATTCTACTTTGAAGATATAACATCATGTGGGATCTCTAATCAAAGGATCCAACGGATGAATTTTAAAGTTAAAATATTAAAGCCTGAAAGCATACAAGGATACAATAGAGCGCATGATCCTATCAAAACTTGATCTAACAGATGAATTTTAAAGTTGATAAAATTGAATTAAGATCATCATATTATAACATGAAATTTAAGATCAATGGTCAATATTTAAATATTTGTTCATCATAATGGTCAATTATAGCACCATACAAGAAACATGGATTATATGACACAGAGAATGATATAGATCACTGTGATTGATCTAAATTATGTAATATGGTATGTGCATCAAAAGAAAATCCCAATATATGCCAAATATAATAATAAAATAGATAATCATGGTGGTGGAGCATGAATTCAAGAAGCAAGAAACCTGTTGATTGAACCGAATCTAAGGATAGAGCGTTATGTGGTACAAAGCAAATGTAAACATAGAGAAGATATGAGACCTAAATAATATATATGTCAACTAAGATAGAGTAAAGGTTATTATTGCTACTAAATAGAGTAAAATTGAGAGAGAGAGAGAGGTAGAGAGGAAAAGAGTGATGAAATGTTTCAAATAGATAAATATAAAGATACAAAGATAGAAGGGCAAAGTGGAAGAGATGAGAAGAGAAAGATGTGCAGAGAATGAGCAGTTACAAACAACACTCATAATAGAGAATTGGAATTAGATTCATTTATGAATAAATATTGTAATCTAGAGTTTTATCTCCATATTATATATATATATATATATATATATATATATATATATATATATATATATATATATATATATATATATATATATATATATATATATATATATATATATATATATATATATATATATATATATATATCTTATTAGTGTGTGCCATCAGATAAGCTAAGTTGGTGTTTAATTAAGGATCTGGTATGTACTTAGAGTAGGTGATCTTAAACCAAGGGATTGGTGTCTCTTTAAGGTCAGTGCCCTTAAATTTTGTAACTAGTGAGGTTTTAATTATGAGACTAGATTAAAATAGTAGATTCTAGCATCTATTCTCAACATGGTTTTTCCCATATTGGGATTTCCATGTATACATATGGTTTTGTATCCATTTTTGTGTGTTTTATCTCTACATATATATTTTAGTTTGAATTAATAGTATTAAAGGACTAATTTATTCAATCTACTGATTCAACCCCCTCTTAGTAGATAGTTTTTATCAAACAATTGTTATCATAGCCTTGGTTCCTTAGAAGAAGCTTAATTAGCTGAGGTAGATCTTGGATGGTAAACATAAATGTCTAGTAAAGAAGGCTCTTCCTCAAAGAAAGTATCTCTCTTTTATGGATCAAACTATGCATTTTAGAGTATTAGACTAGAATCATATTTATCTTCATTAGGGTTTTATGTATGAATGTCTATTATAAATGGATATATATCTTTTGCTATAACTCGTAATGATCAGGATGCCATGAAAGCATATGAGAGCAATGACAAGGCTAAGAATATTATTCTACATGGATTGTCTAATTTAGGGGTTGTCAAAGAGATGCATTTTCAAAATGCACAAGATATTTGGAAAAAATTGAAGAGCATATATGAATGTTATGATAAGGTAAATTAGGTCAAGCTATAAATGTACAAAAGCATTTTTTAAAGTCTTAAAATGAACGAAGAAGAAAAAATTGTAGACTATCTCCTCAGAGTAGATGAAATACTTACTTTAATCAGAGGCCTTGGAGAAGAGATGAAATAATTAGTCATTGTTAAAAAGGTTCTAAGATCCCTACCATCTAGGTATGACTCTAAAATATCTATAAGAGAGGAAGCAAGATATCTGGATAAACTCATTTTTGATGAGTTGCATGGAACCTTCACTGCCTATGAGATGAGAATTAGATAAGCAAACACTTTCTAGAGACAAGTTGCATTTAATTCAATGAAACAAGTAAAAGAATAAGTACCTACATCCATATTTGAGGAAACTGATGAATAATAAGCCAACTTTATCAAAATATTAAGAGGAAAGTCTAGAAAATACAAAGGTAAATTACCCTTAAATGCTTTAATTATGGTAAGGTAGGTCTTTTTGCTTCTAAATACCATTATAATAAAAAGGATAACTCTAAGCAAGAAGAGAATAGTAAAAATGTGAAACCCCACTACTCCAAGATGAAGAACTTCTTTAAAAATAAGAAAGGCCTATACATAAGAGAAGATAGTGATTCATTGGATGGCAATGATAGTTCTGATGAGGACCATGATTATGCTTTTGTGGCTAGGGAAGTCCTATTCATGACATTAGGATCAACTTCTATGGATCAAGAAGAAATTTAAGACTCAGATGAAGGATAAGAAGGAGAAGTGGATCTAGAGTGTGAACTCATATATGCTCTAGATGAAATTGACAAGCTAATAAAAGAGAACTCAAAATATAAGATGCTTGGTTAAAAGGAGATTGAAACCATGTCCAAAAGTCTTGAAAAATCTAATCAAATGGTGGTTAGCCTAAAGACATAAGTTGAAGAGGCCAAAAGAATAGAATATGTAGTAAAAAATGAAATACAATATAAATCTATCAAGTTCATGAAGTAAAAAGAAAAAATAGTGTCTTTGAGATAAAAAACTTATAAAGCTAAATAAAAAATAGATAAAGGTCTCAAGCTTAAAGGAGGATCATACATTCTTGATGAATTGATTAGATTTAAAAAAAATTCAAAAGAGAGATCTAGTCTTGTTTATGAAAAAGGAAAATTTCCATAACTAGTACATATACAAACTTATATTAAAACTTCAAAATCAAAAGGAGAATCAAGAATAAATAAAGAGAAAGCTTGCAAGAATAAAAAGACAAATAGTAGCACTACTGATGAGAAGAAATCTGAAAAGAAGCCTAAAAGAAATAAAGATAATGAATCAATATCTTAAAACTCAAGGAAGATGAAAAAAATCAAGGTAGCTTATGCAGATGGTTACATTAAGGTGAGAGACTTAAAGAAGTCAAAGTTAAGAAGACCTCCTCATCCTGAACAAAAATTTCTATGATAAGGTATTTCTCATCTTTCTATGGTTATTATTATACCTGTAATCAGTTTGGTCATAGGGCTAGTGATTGTAGAGTTGTAGCTAAAAGGAGAACAAATTTTGTAAGCATAAATTCATTTGCACTCTTATTAGATACAAATGTAATATTCTATAATTTTAATAATTTTTGTCATATATCTAACCAATGTAGAGAAAAATTTGGAAGACCAAAAATACAAAATAAAATCATGCCTCCTAGTGTCAATAAAGCTTCACAAGTCTCTATAAAAGGGAAAAATAAACAAAATAAGAAAGCCAAGGATGTGTGGAAAATGAAAGATCAATCTATGATTGCTCAAATTATGCTCCATTCTAATGAGTGAAATTTGTGGGTAATAGATAGTGGTTGGTCAAAACATATGACTGGTGGTAAGAGCAAGTTCATCAAACTCAGAAAATGTAATGAAGGATCTGTCAGCTTGGGAGACAACACTATAGTAAAGATCTGAGGTGAAGAAACCTTGAACATAGATGGAAAACTACCTACACATGATGTCCTTTATGTTGAAGGATTGAAACATAATCTACTAAGCATGAGCCAAATGTGTGATAATGGATATAAGGTCACATTTAATGCAGAAGATTTTAAGATATAGAGATCAAAAATATTAGTTATAGAAGGGAAAAGAACTAAAAGTAACATTTATAATCTTAGTGAAGTGAATGGTAATAGTTTCCTAATAATAAAAACTGATGAGAGTTGGTTATGATAGAAGAATAGGCCATGTCAATTTTAAAATCCTAGTCAAGGTGAGATTAAATAAGTGTATTAGACACATGCCTAAGATAATCAAACCTATAGACACTACTTGCAAGGAATGTCAATAAGGCAAGCAGACAAGGGTTATATTTCAAACAAAGGAGTATGAAGCTACAAAGACTCTAGAATTAGTTCATACTAAAATTTGTGGTCATACTAAGACATAAAGATCTAAAGGAGAGAGATACTTCATGTTATTTATATATGATTACTCAAGAATGACATGCGTAACATTTTTGAAGGATAAGTCTTAGGCATTTGAAATATTCAAGATCTTTAGGGCCATGGTATGGAATGAGATTGGATGAAAAATTACATTCTTAAGATTTGATAGAGGTGGAGAATTCATCTCAAATGATTTCATAGAATACTATGAGAAGCATAAAATCAAATTTTATTACTTTGTACCATGGACTCCATAATAGAATGGAGTTGTTAATAGAAAGAATAAGACAACCAAAGAGATGGGAAAATTTGTGTTAAAAGAGTCTAAGTTACCTAATGGATACTAGAGAGAAATAGTATAAATAGTAGTATATATCTTGGATAGAGCTCAATTTAGGGTAAACAGTGAAAAAACTCCCTATAAACTATGGTATGAAAAACCTACCTCTATGAAATATTTTAGAGTGTTTGGTCACAAATGCTACATTACGAGAGAAGAAGACAACTTTGGAAGCTTTGAATCAAGATGTGTTGAAGGAATATTTCTTGGTTATTCTACCCAAATCAAAGCCTACATATGTTACAACAAAAGGTTGCACAAGATTATAGAGAGCATGAATATCAATGTTGAAGAAGGCTTGAAACATGATAACCTTTATAGAGAAATATGTAATGAAGAGCATGAGGAAGTAAATAAAAAGACACCTACAAGATTTGATCGAAAGGATCATCTTATAGAGAAGATCATTAGAAATAAAAATGAATGAGTTCAGACAAGGAGAAGAGTTACAATGAACAAAGAGCAAGTATGTTTTAATCTAATGTCTGAAATTGAGCCTAAGAACTATGTTGAATATTGGAAGGATAAGAATTAGCTAAAATCCATGGAAGAAGAAATGATCCAAATTAAAAAGAACAAAACTTGGGAGTTAGTTCCACGACCTTAAAAAAATGTAATAGGTACAAAATGGGTCTTTAAAAACAAGCTCAATGAGGATGGAACTATTATAAGGAATAAGTCAAGATTGGTGTGCAAAGGATATGCACAAGTTGAGGGCATATAGTTTGAGGAAACATTTGCTCCAGTTGCTAGATTAGAATCCATAATAATGTTTCTAGCATTCTCTATTTATAATAAGTTTAAAGTATATAAAATGGATGTTAAGTCTAATTTTATGAATGGGAACATATAAGAGGACGTCGACATAGAACAATAAGAAGGTTTTCAGCTATTGGATGAAGAAGAATATGTGTGTAGACTGAAGAAAGCTCAGTATGGTCTAAAACAATCACCTAGAGCATGGTATTTAAGGTTAGACCAATACCTCCAACAATAAGGATTCAATAAAGCATGCACAAACAACAATCTATAATTCAAATCAATAGGTGATCATATGTTGATTTTTTTTATTTATGTAGATGATATCATCTTTGGTGGCAATAAGAATAGAATTTGCAAAGAATTTTCTACTCAAATGCAAAATGATTTTGAGATGTATATGCTTGGAGAACTTTATTTCTTATTAGGTCTATAGATATCATAAACTGATCAAGGGATATTTATATCTAAAAGTAAATATGCTAAGGAAATGATCAAGAATTTTGGGATAGAATACAATAAACTAGTAATTACTCCCATGATAACTAGATGTAAGTTGAGCAAATAGGATGAGTCTTTTGATGCAAATCACACTTTGTACAAATCAATGATAGGTAACTTGTTATACCTAATTGAGTCAAGACCTGATATCATGTAAGTAGTATAGATGATTATAAGATTTCAAATTATTCCTAAAGAATCACATGTCAATGTAGTGAAAAACATCTTTAGATATATCAAGAGCATAATTGACTTTGGCATATGGTATCTTAAAATTAAAGATTTCACTTTGATAGTGTATAAATATGTTGCTTGGGTAGGAAGTGTGGGTGATAGAAGAAGCGCTAGTGGTGGTGAATTTTTCCTTAAAAATAGACTTGTTTCATGGCTGAGCAAAAATGAAGAGTCGGTTACACTTTCTAGAATAGAAGCAGAGTATGTGTCAATAATGGCATGCTACACTTAAGTATTTTGGATAAATGAAAACTCAAAGACATCAAGAAAGAATAAAAATCACCTATCTCTCTTCTTTGTGATAATTCAAGTGCTATTAACATATCAAAGAGTCTAGTTATGCATTCTATAACTAAGAAAATATCAATCAAGTACCACTTCTTAAAATAAAATGTTGTAGATCAAGAGGTCACAATGGAGTATGTACTAACTGAGGATCAATTTGAAGACATATTCACCAAACCTCTTCTCAAGAAATAATTTGAATATCTGAGACATAAATTTAGAGTGGTGGCTCCTACATCACATCACTAGATCCTAGTGATAGGGCATGAGTCTAGGGGGAGTATCATAGAAGTCTTATTAATTCCTAGAAGAAAAAAGAAAAGGAAACTTAGGTATGCATATTTTTTCAAATTTCTAATGACTTTATGGTTTCAAATTCTTGGACAAAATCCTTTATCTAATAAAAGGGGAGAAAAATTTGGACAAACTGTGAGAAAGGTGGATTCCTTGTACCATTGATATCAAAGGGGGAGAAAAAGTGCAAATTCTCTTTGTAAAAGTTTGAAAGGGTAGATCATGAGTCCAATTAGAGTTTAGGAAAATGTTCCATTGCCTAAGGGGGAGCAACTTTGGTATGAACAGTTTCATCTCAAGTTCATCAAAAGGCAATACAATCAATGCTAGAGAAGGAGTAAAGTATTATAAGATTAGAGCATTTAGTTTACCATCAATGCCAAATGGGAATATTGTTGGGCATATGATTGTCATTGATGTCAAAAGTGATATTGTTGGCATGAGATTGGAGAGAATAGGATATTTTATAGTTGCATAGTGCAAAGTTGTCATGATTTTATAGAGATCATTTCTTGAGGATTGAAGAGCAATTATTGAAGATTTGTTATGGGTTTTTTGAGTGCATCCTAGATATATGGTTCACAAGTTCAGATGAAGGGAAATGAGCTCAAAAATAGTTTATTTTAGCTCTCAAATATTACATAGTTTCTTAGTTAAATTGTAAGGGTTTAAGACATGGCATTCACAAGTATGTTCTATTTCTAGGTTGACCAGATATAGGCAAAAACTGATTACATAAGTTATATCTATATTCCTTATCATCATTGTCCAACTAGCCCCTATGACCTAGGAATTATCAGCTTGAGCAGTGATCAAATACCTTAATATTTCATAAGTTTTAGATTTAATATTTGTCCTAGCTTGATTGATGATTAGCACTTAATTATACATTGAAGATCTAATGAATCATATCAAAGGAACCTACAAGTAAACATGTTAATGAAAAGTGTCACAATAGTGAGAACTGATAACAAATGTGTAGAAGTCATGCAAGGATGCTAAGTATCACACTCATAGGAGCTTGTGAGAGATAAATATTAAGCTTCTTCCAAAGATCAATAGTGAGTAGGTGATCATGCAATGCATTTTTTAATGGAATGAGTGGACTCAATGAGATCAAGTGATAGATGTTTTATGACAGAGGATAGTTAAAGATTGAGCTACTTTGATGAGATCAGCGGAGCATATATGTTTCAAAGACTCAAGAAGAAGTAAGATGAGATTAAGATCCTGATGTTTAATGAAAAATTAGAGATAAATTTTTTACTACTTTGAATATCTAATAATATGCAATAAATCAAATCAAAATCCCAATGGATGCATTTTAAATTTGAAACATTAAAGCCTAGAATCATACAAAGATCCAATGGAGTGCGTGATCCTATCAGAAATTGATCTAACAGACATGATTTAAAGTTGATAAAATTGAATGAGGATCATCATATCATGGCATGAAACTTAAGATCAAGGGTCAATATTTAAAGATTTTTCATCATAATGGTAAAGTAGAGGACCATGTAGGAAAGATGCATTATATGACACAAATAATGATATAGATCTCTATGATTGATATAGTTTTTTTAATATGGCATGCACATCAAGAGTAGAGTTTAATATATGCTAAATATAGTAATAAGATAAAGAATCATGGTGGTGAAGCATGAATTTAAGAAGTGAGAAACCGATCGATTGAACCAAGTCCAAGGATGAAGCATGATATGTTATAGACCAAGTGTAAACATAGAGAAAATATGAGAACTAGATATAATGCTTATATATATATATATATATATATATATATATATATATATATATATATATATATATATATATGTCTTATAGGATACAATAAAGGTAATTATTATTATTGAATAGAGTTAAATTGAGAAAATAAGAGGTAGAGAGGAAGATATTGATGAAGTATGTCAAATAGAGAAATATAGAGACACAGAGATAGAGGAACAAAGTGGAAGAGAAGATAAGTGAGATATGTGTAGAGCATGAGTAGCTATAGACCAGACCTATAATAGATAATTGAAATGGGATTCATTTATGAATCAATATTGTAATATGGAGTTGGAGCTCCATATTTCAAATATAGATCTAATTGGTGGGTGTCATCAAATAAGCTAAGTTGGTGCTCAGTTAGGGAGTTGGTGTTTCCTTAGATTAAGTGATCTTAAACTAGGAGATTGGTGTCTCCTTAGGGTCAGTGACCCTAAATGTTGTAACTAGTGAGGTTTTGATTGTGAGGCTCGATTAGAATAGAAGATTGTAGTAGCTATTCTTAGTGTGGTTTTTCTCATATTGTGTTTTCCATATATATATATGGTGTTGTGTCCAATTTTGTGAGTGTGATATTTTCATATGTATATTAATTTGCATTAAAATTATTAAAGGACTAATTTTTTCAATCTACTAATTCACCCCCTCTCAATAAATAGTTACATTCCAATAATCTCTAGCGCCTAGTACAAGTATGTTTTGGTTACCTCATGGAAGTGAAATGTAAATTTTATTTATCTTTAAAAACATCATCTAAAAAGATATCCTTTGCATGCTCACCAATGCCTCTAATGATCTCCTTACCTTTATGTCATTATTTATTCTTCATCCTTATCCAAATTTTAAATGACGCTAGTGATAAAAATGGGAATTGAATCATCAATACTCTAGTCAACATCTAAAATGACATAATCTAAGTCAATTGCCTCATAATTATCTAACCCTTCCATGTGTATCACATTAATCCAAATATTTTATCTCATAAAAGTATGGTCACCAAGATGTGTTTTTAACCTATTTTGATTCTTTGTGTGAATAAATTTAAACACACTCCAATTACATTTACACTAATAAGAGCTACATGATTAGCATAAAATGCATATGACTATACTTTTAAGATTTGGTGTCTTTACACCATAATATTCCTTTCACACATATGCAAACATTTAATTTATAATATTATGGGTTAACCTGGATTGAATAAATGAAATAATTCTAGTAGTAATATATATGATAAATGAGCTCTAAAAGGTATACAAATTATTCAACTTGATTTTACCTATCTTAGTGGTGTTTATTTTTTTAATGTATAGATATGAAAAAAGAGTCTCCCCATATCTATAGCTCCTTAATAACTAAATCACTAATTTAATAATAATGGATCATTATATATATACATGTATTTTGGCCACCATAACCTCCTCATCATCCTTAAGTGAATCTAAATAGAAATACCTAGTGTCTAAGTAGTAGATCATTGAATGATCATAATAATGAGCATCTTATTCCTTCTCCATCTAATTATGCACCAAATGATTTCTAATTTTAATTATTTTATCAATAATATCTTTATATGTTTTCTTCAACCATGTCCATTTCCTCACACAAATAACCCATTAGGTTTCTCTCCCCATCCATAGCCCATAAAACATGAATTAAAGACTCTGATACTTATAATAGAATAAAGCAAAAATATGAAAATAGAATTAATATATTTTTAATAAAAAATAAATGATAAATAAAAAATAGTTAATTATTACATCCCATGTTAATGGTATGTGAATGATAACCTTGAGGACTACCATCCAAATACTAGGACTGTGAGGGGAGAGTGACACAAACAAGGCACACAAAATCAGTTGTAGAGTTTAGCTTTGGAGACATTAACTAGCCACATTAATGAAAAAAATCCATGAAAACATCTATGAACATGGCCCATCATTTCATATTAATGACTCAAGAATCATCGAGTATGGAAATTGAATTTTGAAAATAATATTATTTTCTACAAAAATAATAACATTTACTAGTATGTGAATGAAAACCTTGAGGACCACCATGAACTTACTATCAAAAGTGACTTAGATGTAAAGGCACATAAATAGTTACAATAGCAATAAAAATCATTAAGGTCCCTTATTATTTAGGGAAGAGTAACTTTATGAAGGAACATTTAAGACATTCTTGAAAATGCACAAGGTGGAATTAACTTCAAAACTAATGGAAACAAACCTCGGTAGTCATCTTCAAAAATGGTAACTATATATTATTCACATAACCATCTTTCAACATGCTAGTTGGCTTATGAAATGTGTTAAAATATATATAAATTACTCAAATGAATTATTAAATAAGCATAATAGTGATTAAAAAACATTTTTTTGTATACCAATATTTTATTTCCCATTGAATTATGAAATTATTTGAATATGTATTAATTTATCATATGCATAATTAAATAAATAGAGAAGTCATAAAATAAAAAACAATTACATATACTAATAATTTTATGTCTTTCATCTTAAGTTTAAATATCATTCCTATTATCATCAAAAGTTCCACCATTGAGGAGGTTGTTCAAGCCTCCTCACTTAAGTGATAGCATGATAACTCTTCAAAGGTTGTGAGTTACCCTATAGATGAAAAGAACCTCTAGATAGGGATAAATCCCTTGATGTATCACTTAAGACCAATTAGTAACATACTAACTTGTAATAAAATGGGATAAATAAACCATAAATGAAAAGGGGGGTGATACACCAAGTGTTGTGAGCACTACCACTGATTTGCATGTGCACTAAGACCTATAAGACTGCAATAACATGTAGCTATCAAAAAATAAACTATCATGTTAATGATTTACAAAGAGATAAGCCAATGTGAGAGTATAAGGAAAGATGTTTTTCACTTATAATCCACTTCGAACCCTTGATGACACTATTCACAACCTAAAATAGAGAAACAAAATTCCAAGAAGGCAAGGAGAATAGGATAAGAAAATAAGGTGTGTTGATTCTACACTTGCTTAGATCAACCATTAAAAGCTCCACACTATAAAAATCCATATAAGGATGTAAAAATAGTAATATTATTGATAAATACACATACAAAAGAGCAAGGTTATGCCATACTCCTAGTGGAAAGATACATTACAATGACAAAATCATGCATACATATAGTAGAGAATGAGAAGGAGAGAGATGATGGGCATAGGAGAGGTCTATCAAAAGTGTCACATCATGAATATGTAAGTTAAAAAAAAGGAAAATGGACAAATAATAGTATAATAACATCTTATTCACAAGTGTTTCCTTATGTGATTATAACTTTGTCAAAGATAGCATAGGAGATGCTTTATTGCCTTAGTGAATCTACCTTTCTTCCTTGAAACTACCCATTAAAGGTGATTATGAAGTGAAAAATCATCCTCTTCAGTCTAATTTAATAGTTTTGGGAATATTGGTGTATTATTATTAATTTAGCTAAGGGTTTAGGGTAATAAAATTAGTAAATAAATATGCAATAAATAAGCTACTAATTTATATAATTTGATCCTTTCTATAAATAGTAATAAGGGAGAGAAAATAATACTTAGCTAGAAAATTATTGAGATGGTTGTTGCATGGTCTAAAATTCACTGTACAGGACTAAGACACTATCACAAATTAAGATCTAGTTTTTGTTTATTGATTAGATAGGAGTGTCAAAATAGGACACCCTAAGGTCTGACACTATAGTCCTCTTCTACTATTGTTGTATAGGAGACCTGAGCTTTTTGGGTTTTGTTCATTTTGTTTATGTGAGTCTACCTATGAAATTTCAATTGTTGGATGTCCATAAAACTCCCTATAGAGCTTATTTAGTCTTCAAACCCTAAACTCCATTGTTATTTAACAAAATTTGAAGAAAAGGGGTGGGGTTTATTTGTATAAGATGCATTGAATGTGTATCCACACCCCTTATGTGGGCATGTTTCCTATATACCAGTACTCTGAAGAGGGGTCAAGCCATATATAGTTCTCACACTTGGTGTGCTTTGTACAATTATGTGTATGAAAATGTAAAATGTTAAAATTGAGTGTGCTTGATGTGGCTAGGGATAGGTGTAAGGATTTGAATAAGCTTGTAATTATATTGGATGGTTGTATGGAAATAATAGGGAAGATTGCCTTACCAATTTTTCTTATATTCTTACTTGATTTACAATAATTGCCAACCATTTCCAAATAAATTTTGAATGGGATTTTATAGGGATCTATTGGTCTTGGGTTGAATGTGCTTGTATTAGATTAAAAAGAAAAGGGATAAGAACTAGAAGGAATTTACAGTTGGAGTTAAATATGCACTTGGATAGGAGCACCAAAATTAGATAGTAGAGGGCTTGATGCTATAGTCCAATTTGGGTTCTATAGTCCTCAGTTAATACAACATGGGGGATAGATTTATCATGGAATGAGTATTCTACCTAAGTTGGAAATAGATTGAGAAGGCTATGGATGACTGAGAATCAATGAAAAGATGACTATAAGGGTCATAAAATCAAGAAAGAGGGACCTATGGGTTAGGTTTCATAAGCCACACTCAAGTTACCAAATTTTATATTTTATATGATTACATTTTCCCCCATTTTATTCTAATTATACAACAAAGCAAAATACTAGTATAAAGGTAAAATAGAAAGCATACCTAAACTCACCTACAAGGGTAGAGGTCATAAAGCTATGTGATGATAGGTGTACATAGAGAGAGCACATTGTGAAGTGTAAATTTTCAAAAGAAAACAAAGAGTAGATTAGTTCTTACTAAATATTCTATATCTAAAATAATAATGTACAAATCTGGGTAAGAGAGAGAGAGAGAGAGAGAGAGAGAGAGAGAGAGAGAGAGAGAGAGAGAGAGAGAGAGAGAGAGAGAGAGAGAGAGAGAGAGAGAGAGAGAGAGAGAAACTTAAATGAATACACATCATTAGGTACATGAACCAATATAAAACTTGTTGTGATGCTGAGTAATGTTGAGTAATGCTTCATGATGTTGTACCAATAGTAATATCATGAATGGAGCTGAGTGCTCAATTCCTCAAAAGTGGCTCAAAAATGCAAACACTGGCCCTTTGGCTCCATCATTACCTACTAAGTGAAGCTATGTGATCATGCATCTATTAATCATTTTTCTGACTATATGTATATAATCCCTATAAATAGGTGGCTCAAGAATACAAAGGCTAGTTAGTCCTTTGGATCTACCATTGCCCCATAAAGTGAAACTATTAACTAATATCAGTATGAAATTTGTGTCTGATGAGATGGATCTTGAATCCCATGAATGGTATATAATATGACAATATGGTGTGGATTTTCAAATGTGTACTTGAAACTAGGCTACTCTTAACCAACTAAGAAAAGGTGGAGATTAGGATTGTATGAAAACCACTTTGAAACTGGGCTATAGGCTTATGTGGAAGACACTTAGAAATGTGGAGGTTAGGATTGTATGAAATCCACTCTAAAATGACGCCAACCACCTATAGATAAAATAAGGAATGTAACTACTAAGAATTATTGGGTAATGTACTATATTTGAAAATAAAGAAAATAAATGTACCACACATATTGTCCTTAATCACTGGTGTCTAAAATGTAAATTTTGATCTAGAAGTTATACCTACTATCGTATCTTTAACTAGAAGTGAGACCCATCATATCGTGTATGATGCCCCCTATATCTATATTCACTTAGTAAAAGTATACTAAAAAATATTTATTTTGAACTGGTCTGACTGTGCAAAATTCTAACTGAACCTATTTTTTTGCCTACTTCTAAAAAGTTTGGTTTTTTGGCTATTTAGATCAGAGTGCCAAAAATGGACACTAGAGGGTCCAAAGCTATAGTCCAATCTTGGTGATATTGTCTTGGGATAAATTTGATTACTATTTTGAAATTATCATTGTCTGCATGGTCTAGTCAGCCTAGTTTGAAGTCTAGTTGTTTTGGGTGTGCTAAAATCTGAATTTTTTACCATTAGGAGCTCTAATCTTTATGATAAAACCCTTGTTTTTTGCCCCATATTATAAGGGTAGGAATGAATAATTTGTAATGACTAACCTCAAAGTAAAGAGTCCTATAAGTGTGTTATATTGCATAGATACATGATATATCAATGATAATTGACAAGATATCTCAAGATATAACATGGTTTGTAATGAGAGATTATTAGATCAATAGGGGTATGCCTAGATAGATATAATAATGTAATAACATGTGCAATGTGTTGAATTAGAACTAGAAGTATGGTTAGTTGTTAGTTGTCATGGAGGGATGGAGCATGATGTCCATCATGGCATCCAAGAAAGCAAGATAATGCATGATGTCGATCATAACATTGAAAAAAATTGATAAGTAATAAAGAAACAAGCACACAAGGTAAGAAGCATACAAATGTGGCCAAGGGACATGGGCACATGTCACTCAAACTAGAAAAAAAGCATACAAGGCATGTTCAAATTCCACATACATATACAATTAAAACAAGTAAGGTTGGTATGAATGCCACAATCACCTAGGAGAGTACAAGCAAAAGGACATTGGCAAATGTCCTAAGGCACACATAAGAATAGAAGCAAAGGACATTGGAAAATGTCCTAAGGCACATACATGAGACAAAGTAGGAATTTAGAAATACAATCACATCTAGATATTCAAATCAAGAAAGGAAAACATGTAAATACTAGAAATACAATCGCATTTAACTAATCAAAGTAATAATTGAAAGTATGCAAGAGATGTAGTATAAGACTAGGTATATACTAAGAAATGTGTGAGTGTTATATACTAGTGAATGTCAATAGAGTAATATGTGTAATCTAGTAAGTAATGTACATCAACATGATAACTAAAGTGTGTGGTGTAGGCATGACATAAATTGAATGGTGTAGTCATGTAAAAGATGGCCCTAGTGGGTATGTATAGCAATGTGTGTCTTGAATGTAGAGGTAGGATGCCCCCTCAATGGTTAAAGTGAAGTAATAAATGATCTAGATGTCACTACACACACTAAAAAATCATCAAGTGAAGCATGATAAAGTAGATAAATGGACAAAAAATAACATAGAACAACAAATGTAAGTCTAGCATAGTCGTAGAGATGTAAATCATGGATGATGCATACAATCAGAATGTTTTTAGAATTTTGAATTATTTGAATATTTTTGTATTTTGAAAATTTTAAATGTTTTTGGTATTTTTGAAATAAAATATGTACAATCAATCATGAAAAGACTATGTATAGGAAATACTAAGAAACTATGTACAATCAAGCAAATAGAAACTATATACAAGTAATTTGAAAGAATGTTATATACAAGTAATTTTAAAAAATTATGTACAATACAATGTGTGAAATGAAATGTTAGACATGAAATGTGTGTAGATGAATAATATTCATTGTATTTTTGAGTTTATTTCCTTAAATTGAGGCTAGATGATACACTTTAGGGCTAAGCTTTTCGAGAATAATGTATGGAACTAGCCAATTTGGTTTGAATTTTCCTTTGATTTCTTCTATGCTGATTTTGATTTGGTTGTATTTTGAAAAGCCATCCATAAATGATAAAATTTCATATCTAACTGTGGATTATATGATCATGTCAATGTTAGGTAAAATAAAATCATCTTTTGGGCATGCTTTGTTTAAATATCAAGAATCAAAACAACACCAAATTTGTTCATTAGGATTTACCATAGGGATTATATTGGAAACCCATTCAGGGTTTACTACTGGTTAAACTAAGCCAACATCTAAGAGGTGTTGGATGTCATATTTGACTAAGAGAGCCACTTTAGGATGTATTTTACATTTTTTTATTTAACTAGTTTAACATATAGGTATAAAGGAATCCAATGAACTGCTATAGATGTATCGATTCTTCACATATCTGAGCAAGTCCAAGTAAAGAGTTATAGAAAATCTATTAAAGTTTGATGAATATATGTATCCACTTCATTTCATATGGAAGTGGCTAACAAGATAATGCAGAAATCTTGATTAGCTCTAAAATTAAAATTAACTTTTTCCTCATTAAGCAATGTGAAATGATTTAGTGTGTATGGGGATGTAGGAATAGTATCATCTGGATCAACTAGTATGTCTTGGGGAGAATCTAGATTTTATCCAAAGTATGCATGAACATTTTTGTGATGAGGAAATATATTTTTATGACAGTAGGATGGGAGGTCCTCATATGCTCCAAGAAATTGTAAGAGGGATTCATCTTTAGATAATTCATCTAATGTGTACATATCTAGTGAGATCATGTCATCAATAAGATCAGGATAGATCAATGATAATGTTAAATTATGATTAGTGATGTTGTCTACCAATGTAATAGGTGGATAAAACTATATATTCTTTGAAGCTATGGAAGAAGGTTTATCATGAAGAAGGGTACGCTGATATCCTAGTCCTTGCCTTCCATGTTGTGCGGATGGCTCAAGAGGATTCATGATTCCTTGTTTGTGATTTCCAAGACCTTTGTCATGATATCCCATCTTATTAACACATTTAAGTGCAAAAGGGGAAGTAAATTGATGATTTGGTATCAATGTTATTATAGAACTTGGAATCGTCTAATGTGTTACATAGTCCAAGTGTGCATTGTAAGTAGTGGGTTGTGTAGGTATATTATAGAGATTAAAGTGTAGAATATAATTTTATGGAGATTTGGTAGATTGGTAGTATTTAAAAGGTTCACTATCTATTGGAAATGTGTAGATGTAGCCTTTGTGACTAAATTTTATACAAGCACGGAGTGTAGAAGGGACTGCATGCATATCATTAATCCAAGGTCATCCAAGTAATAAATTATAATTGAGCTCATTTAGCATGACTTGGTAGGTAGTTGGAAATTTATTAGGCCCTAAGTTAATATTAAGTATTATTTGACCCATGAATTTCAATGGGATGTTGTCAAAGCCTCTAATGTTCATGTTGGAATGGTCTAGATCTTGAGGTTATATATTAATATGTTTAAGAAAAGAAATGTTGCAAATGTTGAGTCTTAAACTATTATAAACTAACACTCTACTTACCCCACATCATTAATTATTAATTGAATATAAAAAGGTAAATGTTATTCACTTATGTGTCATGGAGGTAAATCCTCTTTCTCAAAGGAAATATGTTCTTCAATCCGTTTCATTGTGTTGAGGATATAGGCAACATAAGCTGGTTCAGTGGGAATAGGAATTCTAGTATTACGAAGGGATGCATATAATACATCTTTATAAACATCTGATCAATGAAGGAGATCAATAATTAAAACTATATTGGAAGGTGTGGTAACTTGAGTTATAAATCTATAGCCATGGGTGTAATCAACTTGCCTATCTTCATGAACTTGGGTGATAACATGTACCACATGGTCTACTATAGGCACATATATGGTAGTAGGTGTGGGATAAGAGATAGATGTATGAAGTGTGAAGTAAGGAGGGATAGATATCCTTGCTAGTGTTTGCATGTGTCTAGTAGTGATAGGGAAATACTCAAAGGTAGTCGCTGAGTTATATGCATCTAGGTAGGAATCATGAATGTAAAATGAAATATATGAAATTGAAGTTATAAGTTGTATAAAAATATGTTTATAAAGAGCATTCCACATGAGAGATATCAAGTTTGGGATATAAATCATGAATTTGTGTATGAATGGATAGTAAAATTTGACATGTGCTATGACATTTCTAATGTGTTTAACATGATAATCTTGAAAAAATTTCCATATGAGAGATAGAAAGCAAGAGATAGAAGGCATGAATTTATGCATGAATGCATAAGAATATTTGACATGTGATATGACATTTCTAATGTGTTTATAATGATAAAATAGAATTTTTTTCCATATGATAGATAGAAATCAAGAGATGAAACCTTGTATTAAAGACACGTAAACTTTGCTTTGAAGGAGTTGTATCTTACTATGTTTAACAATGACTTTCTTAATATCATCCCATATTATGAAAAATAGGCATAAAAAGTAAATAATAAAGCTATGTATTAGCATATGGTATACTTCATCATTCATGTACATGATAGGACCATGTATGGTTTCCTTATTATTTGCTAAAAATGCAAGAAATAGTTGAAAATAAGTGAGATCCATTTTGGAAATTTGATTTTAGATGTAAGGTGATACCTCAAGAAGAAAATAGGAGCTAGTACATGAAACTAGGGTTTTGAATGAAAATATTTTAAAATTACTAAGGAATTTTTAAAATTTTATGCAAATTTTTTATTTAAATATGCTAGTGAAAAATCAAAAAAATTGTTGAAAAATACTAGGAAAATACCAGGACCTAGAATGGGCAATTAGGGTTTGAAAGAAAATTATTTTAAAATTACTAATTTTTTAAAAAATTTAATGCTAATTTATAATTTTATTATGTAGGTAAAAAAATAGAAAAATATAGGAAATTTACCCTAGGGATTATAGGGTTTTTATGCGTAAACAAAGTAAGTTAGGTTCACCAAATGATTTAATATTTTTGAGAATATTGGTGTATTATTGCTAATTTAGTTAAGGGTCTAGGGTAATAAAATCATTAAATTAATATGCAATAAATAATTTACTAATTTGTACATTTTGACTATAATTCAAACCTTTCTAAAAATAGTAAGAAGGGAGAGAAAATAAGACATTGCTAGAAACTAACTGAGACAGCTATTATAGGGTCTAAAATTCACTATGCAAGATTGGGATAGTATCAAAAATTAGGATCTAGCCTTCATTTATTGATTGAATAGGAGCACTCAAATGATGTACCCTAGGGTCTAATGCTATAGTCCTCTTTTGTTTCTATTGTCCAAGAGACCTGAGCTTTCTAGGTTTTGTTCATTGTGTCTATGTGAGCTTGCCTATGAAATTTTGATTATTGGATGTCCACATAACTCCCTGTAGATATGATTTAGTATTCAAACCCTAGACTCCATTTTTATTTGAAAATTTTTGAGGAAGTGGGGTGTGGTTAGTGTGTTTAAGATGCAATGAACATGTATCCAAACCCTTTGTATGGGCACATTGCCTACATACCAATACTCTGAAGAGGGATCAAGCCATCTGTGGTTATCCCACTTGATGTGATTTGTGAAATTTTATGTATGAA
>JARHVA010002294.1:0-17500 GCA_037957365.1 Torreya grandis | reverse complement strand
CATAAATCATAATGGATCTATCTAAAAATAAATTACATGGATGGATAGGACATATGGACCCCCTCTAAAATTTATTATCATTGGTCCTAATATGTTCTCTACATGAATGACCCTTATCGAAACTTCCTTTATCATCTTCTTAAGAATCTTGATGGAGAAATGAAATTGTTTTTGTCCTTTCTTGGATTTCACAATGCTTTTAACACTTTATATGCACTTAAAAAACTTGAGGACACTATCATTATCATCTTATGTTTAAAAAATATGTATTTTCACATTGAAACATTCTTTTGAAAGCCTTGACAAATGTATTTTCAACATTGCATGACTTATGTAAGCATGAAACCATGAGAAGTTACCATAAAATTTGAAAAAAAACATTAAATCATGATAAATATGTTATGAAGGGTGAAGGTATGAACATTGATGAGCTAATTTGAGGACCAACACATCATAGTTTGGCTATACCACCATAGGAGATTTTAAACACTACTAGGAGGACATCAAATTTTATCATGGCAAGACAAGTGATGACCTATACTGACACCTTCAAGGGAAATTTAAAAAGTTAAACAAGTTTGTATATCAAGTTTTTAATATCAATCACTTATGGTAGCCAATTTTTGCTAAGATGTTTGGTGACCTCATAGGATTATATGCTTTCTATGCATCTAAACCAGTTGTCTTATGCCTCCATTGGGATATGGATTCACCTATCATTCAACCTTTGACCTGATTCAACCTTGAACCTAATTATGAATGCCCTAGAAAAAGGATAGACAACTGATGACACCTCCACCAATACAAAACAATAAGAAATAAGGATAACACACACACAACAAAGTAAAAAGACAAAACACTATGCTAAAAAGTGCTTCGAGGAAAGATAAGGCAATAAAAAAATAATCTACCATATACTAACCTACTATAATAACCTGAGATATCCCTAAACAAAATGATCAACTAGTATAACAAAGTAGCTACCTTTTTCACCAAAGTCATGTGACTAGAAGGGTTGATGTTATCCATGAGAGATTGAAACAAAGTCAATCATATTCTGGTAGTTTTATCCTCTTCTTCTTTAAAATCAACTTTATATACCTCGTGTACCTTGCATGAAGAATGAGTAATTATAAGTGTGTGCGTAGGTTGATATTCATCATGTTTAATCTCACCTTCATATCCTGAAAATGAACATAATATATAATGGATCCTTGTTAATCTCTAAATTATTTAAGTAGATGATAGTACATGTTCTTGTATTGATGTACACTTGATCAAATTTCACCACATGAAAAACATTTACCTCTTTAACATATGATTTATCAAAACTAAATAGATTGGTATGATTTTTGTAACATGATTGTAAAATTGGCTTCTAAAGATGAAGCTTCTTGATCTTTGAGAGGTTGAGGCCAATAAATATTTATCTTGTATTCCAAGAGTGAAAAATGCCTGAAAATGGTCCAATAATTTGATATCCTTCATTGAAAACATCAAACAAGTTAAACTAAAAAGATGTATCTTCTGGAAGTGACAAACTTTGAGAGCTACCTTCTTCTTGCTTGTTGGTTTCCTTAACAAAACTACATTCCTCAATCTAGATCATAACATTATATATATATATATATATATATATATATATATATATATATATATATATATAATAAGGGTGTAAAATTATCTTAGGAATTAAAGCAATTCTTTCAATTAAATTTCAATTGGTTCTAGCTCACTTAAAATTTCTTCTAGTTTCATGGGAACTATTATAGAGGTATTAAAACAAGAATTGAGATGAAACTAAAGTATGTTCCTCTTTGATCATGTTATTGGGACTCAAAACAATCCATAGACACTTATAATAAATCCTTAGGAACTAATTCTTCTACTGTAACAACTGGATCATCACCTTGTTTACAATGGGAAAGGTAATCTTTGTCAAGGTCTACTATCACTTGATCAACCTGTACTCCATCAAGATGGCCTTTCTCTTCTTATTTGAAAGCCGATTTTATTTTCTCCTCATCAAGATGTGTTCCAGTGATGAGTTTTTCATCATATACACATGAATCACTCTCCTCATATCCTTCTTAAGTATCACATAAAATTTCAACTTGACCTTATTCATTTACCTCCCATGGAACATGTTATTTTTCAAGGATGGTCTTTTAAAACCCATAAAAAATATTTGGACTTTTGAGATCAATGATCTTATAATTTTTTTCCTTCCATTCACCAAAAAATACCTCAACTCTTGATATGCTCCAGTCATCAACCCTCTTAACAAGGACATCCTTCTTCTTCTAGATGCTTTCTTGAATTGACCTCCAAGATGGGAAAGTTTGAGATTCTTGAGGGTGGATGGGTGGGGATTGAATAATCAAAGGTTCCTATTTGGACTCAATTTCCTAGTCTGTTTCTTTTCCATTTTTCTTATCTCATTACTACACCACTTGATTTCAAGTTGGAACTTTAAAGGAACTTTTGGAGAGCTCATGGGGAAGGGGAAGATAGTTTTATGTTAGGACATCCTCATTCTTTTCTCTCCAAGAAATAACCAAACACTTCAATTATGATTTATCTTAGTCTTCATAGATAACTCCAACTTGATGAATGGGTTAATAATTTGGGAGAATTTGAAATTCTATTGATTTTTATCTTTTGAGGAAGAATAGGTGGAGAAAAATAAGGATGATGTGGATTAGAATAAGGCACATGAAGTTGGTGATACTAAATTTGATGCCTCTTATGAATCGCTAACTTATCCCTTATACACTAAATTAGGACACCTATATCTAGCATGCCATTTATTAATCTTTGTTGATTTTATGTCTCTTAGTAGGTGCCAACTTACTATAAACCAACTATAATGAGTCCCTCATATTATGAATGAGATAAATACTAATACTTAGACCATACTCCTTTTGTCTATCAAGATCTACCATATGCCTTTCACATCCTAAAATAGTTTGTTTGAATCTTAAGATATACTGAGAAGAAATGTAACTATGTTGACCAAGGACAACATGGTTTTGAAAAAGCTGATTAGAGGAATGAATTTGCTACCACGGAGGTTGAATTGGGGTGGGAGATGGTATATAATGCTTATGACAATCTTGGTTAAATTGGTATGATGGTTGACAACTTGTTAAGGATAATAAGGTTGGCCATATGGATAATTAAATTAATATTGGGGTAAGTATGGTCATTTTAGAATTTATATGACTCCATATGGGCTTGATAAAAATCAAAATGGGGATGGTAAGAACTAATATATTACTGATATGACTCATCAACTTGAGTAGAAAAATATCTATCCAATCTGAACCATGAAACCTCACGAGAAAGAGTACCTGCTTAAAAGAATACCTGAGCTGATAAAACTATATGAATAAACTCATAGTCACCATTGATTCTTATGTTCATGCATCCAAAGGCTGGTGCATTGAAGATAAACACCAATAATTATTTAATGGATGAAATATTTTGTCCTACTGGGCATACCAAAAATATTATCATCAAATGTTTCACCCTTGAGGAGGTTGTTGAAGCCATCTCATTTATGTGATATCATGGGAACTATGTAAAGGTTGTGGATGACTTTATAGATAAAGATAACATATAGATAGGGTAATATACCTTGATGTATCACTTAGGATTAATTACTTACCTAGTAATATGAAAGCAAAATGGATAAATAAAACCATAAACTAAAATGGAGGTGATTCACCAAATTTTTTGACCACTACCACTGATTTTAATGTGCTTGAAGACCTATTAGATTTTTATAACATACACATCAATTAAAAGAACCTATTGCATTAATGAATTATAAATAAGAAAGGAAATGTGAGAGTATAAGGGGATATTTTTGACACTTATAATCCACTTAGAACCCTTGATGACACTCTTCATATATTTCAGTAGAGAAAGAAAAATGCAAGAAGGCAAGAAGAATATGACAACAAAACAAGGTGAGCAATGTTTACAATTGCTTAGATCAACCATTCAAAACATCACACTAAAAATATCCATATAAGGAGGTGAAATAAACCATATTATTTATAAATAGTCATACACAATACCATGGGTATGCCATAATCCTAGTGGAATGATCCATTACAATGGTAAAATTAGGCATACATATAAAATATAATGAGGAGAGAGAAGATGGACATATGAGAGGTCTATGATAAGTGTCACACCATGAAGAATCAAGTTAAAAACAATAAAAATATCAAATAATATTCCAATAAAATCTCATTCACAAGTGTTTCTTGGTGTGATGGTAATCTTCTCAAAGGTGGCGTAGGAGATGCTTCATTGCCTTGGTGACTCATCATTTCTTCCATGAAACTACCCATTAAGAGTGATTAAAAAGTGAAAAATCATCTTCCTAGAGGTTAAATACCTCTATTTACATGGAAACCTATTGAAAATATTCATCTCATCATCCTTCCATCTCCATTTTATAATTTCATTCATAATTCTCATACTTTGCTCCTTTTAAGACATATTCCTTGTAGCCCTATTTTAACACAAAGTTACTTGTTTGTAGTGATATAAAAATTTTTATGGTAATATTAAGGTATATTTTAGTACCCTTTATATCCTTTAAACTTCACCCAAAGTTGTATGACCCAAATCTCAAGGCATATCCACTTTTTCAACACCCACCTTTCCTTATTAAGCCTAATTAGGCCTAATATAAGCCTAAACTACTATAGACCCTACAAGGCCTTAAAATAATAATAAAAAAACCACTAAAATAATTTATTTTACATTAAATTAGGTCATATTACCAAGTTTCATGCATTTACAAGGGTTGAAACCGAATTTATGCAAAAATCAAACTTTTAGCCCTAGGTTGGTCTTAACAAATGCCCAAGGAGGCCAAAAGCAAATAAGAAAACATGGGATAAGTTTTATGGAATTTAAAATCACTTTAAATACATTTTTAAGGTATTATACCACTTTTCTCAACCTATCCAACCATGATTTATCTTTGAATCATCATCATATTTATTTAATAAGCCAAGTTTCAAGGTTTTACATACATTCTAGGACTATGAGATGGGTTGTAGGTTTATTTTCCTTTATTGTAAATATCCAAAAATTATAAGCCTATTCCTAAGGTATATAATTACCTCCATAAAACCTAATTGAATATTCAAAGTCTAATATCAATGCAAACATTTCATACTTTCTTTAGAACTTGAAAACAAACTTATCTTCTCATGCAAGCTTATATGCATGTATGGAAATAGGGTTCTAAAGAAAATAACCTTTATGATCATAAAATTTTATTTTAAATTATTCATTATAACTATATACCTATTAAATTATGTCATGAATATAACCTTACCCTACATACAATCTTTAACATGTCTATGACTCACATTCTATACCTTGATTTAGGCCTCCAACCTACCAGATTAGGACATTTACTTCAATATGATACTCCATATGTGAAAAATTATTGATCCAATGGGAATTTAAGATAATTAAATAATAAAATCAATTGTTTTTATTCCAATTTATTGAATTTGGATTCATTTGGAGAACCAAAATAGTTAGCAGGGTTTTCTATCCTTACTAGGAAGCCTAGGAGATGTTAATATTGTTAACCATTATTTATAGAGTACATGAATCTAAAACACCTCTTAATGACAAAAATTTGGATTATAAATACCATTATAATATCTCAAAATTCAATTCACAACCATGCATATTATTCTATATGGGTTGGGTAAAAGATTAGTCTCTTCGAGCTTGTACACCTACAATTTTTGACCCAGTCTATGCTTTCTAGCAAGATTAGATATTATGATTATTTATTTTGATTTAAAAAGGATATATTAGGTATTTAAAATAATCTATATATTCTAAAAGTAGTTTTTTTAGTCTTTAAATATCATTTAGCTCTAGAATTTAGTTAACTCATGCATACGATTTTAGGCTTTTCTTCTCATTTTGACCCTAACCACCACTATTTAGTGTTATCTCAATATTTCCTAGTTTAAAATCACCTTAAATATCTTATCTAGTTTCCTTATTTACATACACAAATTTTATAATTTTATACTAATGACAAGAGTGCATTGTTTTATGTGTTTTATAAGCCACATCTATAGGTCTATGTCTAGGTCTAACACCTATCAAAGTTTTGAGGGAGCCTATTTTGATGGGGTATTCTTATTTCATTCAAGTAAAAATGTTCTTGGAATATTATTAATGGATCCATTATGTTTCATGGATTATATGTCTGAACTTGGACTTATTAGACACTCACTCCATCCGTGTCTAGGGTGAAATCCTATAGTTCTACATTTTCCAACCCTCCATTGCCCCTGAGCCATTATCTAGATGCCTTTCTAACTTTCTATGCAGATTTAAACCTGTATCATCTTCCTAGTTAACCTCTTCACTTTTTTCAAGCCCATACATATCTTTTTGAATGAAAAATAAGGGATTTTTCTTCAAGGTATCTCATAGTCTTGACACAGTCTCTCTAAATTATGATTGTAGATTGTTTGCCTAACTTAAATAAACTTAAGTGAACCTTTTATTTATATGCAACTTAAAGCCTTAAGGTAATTAAGATTCTCTTTCAACACCTATCATAATCAAATTACACTCAAACCTTACATTTATCACAAAAGTTCATTTTGAAGATAGTGTTTTAGGCAAGGCTAAAGGTGCATAATAGTCCCTCTCCAATGTTGTCTTGATCATGCATGGTCAAGGAGTTTTTATAATGGTTTTGTTGACCAAATTTAACCCTATAGGTCAAATTGGGATCCCTATAGGAAAAAATTTATCTTTACAGGGTTATAGGGGATTTAATATTACGTCATAGGTTGTATTATATGTCAATTGATGTCATTTTATGTTGTATTAGTCTTGGTCATTAGTCTTATTAGTAAATATGTCCTTTTAAGTCATTTTGAGGATCATAATTGAGAATTTAATGACATGTACATATTCCTAGGAAAATGTGATGGTTTTAATAAGTGATTTCACATCCCATGTGTCCTCATATGTCTTAATCAACCATTGCTATCTGAAAAATGGTAGGTTCCTAAGAAAAAGGGTAGTTTTCTTGAAGAAAAGAGGAGTTTTCTTGAGTTGTATAGACTTTTACTAACTTATATAATTGGGGATGTTTCAAGAGTGTCCCTTGGTCTCCCAAACACTAGTTTTAGTGATTATTTTGATTAGAAACTTCAAAAACTTAAGAAAACCATTTATCTATCCTTCCACTAGGCTTGACAAGCAAAAGTGGTCTTCAAGTTTATACTAGGTATGGTAAGCATGAAAGGTTTCAATAAAAATGATCTTGGAGTGTATTATACACTAATTCAAATTAAATTTGATGTTTGGTTGGAGAGGAATGGGTGACTATGCTTTAAAACCATTCTCATGAAGTTAGATTATCTAATATACCTACTAATCTATGTACCCTATAGTTTTTGCCTTGGTTTGAGCAAGTCCATAGAATTTAGATACTAGGATTGATTATAGAGGTCTTTAAATCTCCTCTCACAAGTACCCCATGCTTTTTTTCAAGTTTGGAGTTGATTTTAAGGGCCAATCATTTCAGGTTTATAAACTAGTCACAGTCTATGTTGTTGGTAGGTTTCCACCATTTTTGGATTTTCATGCCTTTTTATTTTTTATGAAGGGTTGTGATAGTAAAAATTCCATGTTTTCAAGGTTATAATATTTCCCTTCACCTTGATATATCATTCTCTAAGGAAACTCTTCATGGAAGTACAATCCTATGCAACATATACAGTCTGATAGCTGTGGATGCACATTTATAGGCATTTCTTGGAAGTATATCAAGATGAAATAGAGGTTTCAAGACTTTTTAAAACACTTATATAGTTAAAAAATCCATTTAAATAATTTTTCAAGAACTCAGTCCTATTCATGAGAACATTTAGTGCACACATGATTCCAATTCTACTCACTACTTACTAGCAACTCACATACACCTACAAGTCCCTTTATAGGACTCATCATGTTGGAAAGAAGCTTTAAAGATATGTAAGGTACTTGAAAATTAAATAATTCCATTGGCATGTTTTTATAAGAGTTTAAGACTCATAAGAGGTCATAAAACGTGTTCATTTCCCAAACTCAAACATACTACTTATGTGTGAAAATGGCTACCTTCATGTGTTAACAAAGAGCTAAGAGGTCTATTGAGGCATTGAAATAGGTGTTGAAAAATTCCTTGGAATTCATAATATATGGTATTTACCATGATAGTCCTATTTTAGGGTCAAGTTGGCCAATGAAAATTGGAAACCATGTTCAAGGGGTAAATGGCTGGTTCAATAACCTTTTCCTAAAATTGGCAAAATAGAGGTTTAGCCCCTTTTTTGGGGATCATCATATAGAGTTGTATTGGTTTATAAGAACTCCAAATACATTAATTTTAAATATCCCATATAGGAATATAAACTTCCAAAAGAATAAATGTGTTTAAGTTGAGTAAAGTTGTTTAAAAAGGCCTCAAGTTACTCTTTTGACACTAAAATCCCATAGTGTTGTATACAACAGGATGAATAAATACCATTTTAGGTCTAATAAGTAAAGTGGATGCTTGGAATAAAGTAAGAATGAATTTTTGCACTAATATATACAAATTTTGGCTAGATAAGGATCAAGTAAAGTATGGAGGATGGTTTGCATCTATTAGTGGAGGTAACAGTCTGTATAAATGGCTTGAGCACATTCATCTACAACCAACTTAAGGTGCAGGTTTGAGAAGATGTTTCCTTCTGGAGGAGCTAAGGCATTTGGACCTAAATCATGGTGTGATTTTTTTTGAAATTTAAGACTAAAATGAGAGGTTTTAATATGGATTTTTGATCATACAAACATTTACATGTGTCCTTACCCTTATAAAAATTCACCTATGGCAAATTTTAGTTATTTGACTATTCATGAAGTGGACTTAAGTATGGAGTCTATCTTCATGATTGAGATATCTCATTATATGAAAGGTATATAAAAAATCATGTAGTGGGATATGAATAATTCAAAATGGTTATAATACTACATTTGAATCCGCAATTCACCTACAGGACCCCACACAGTCAGTTGTAGCTGACTATGAGGGGTAGAAAGCTAAGGGTTTGAATTTGATATGATATACATTAGGAAAGTGGATAAAAATGAATTAAAACAAGGGAATAATTATCCTAAGGTAATCTATATAGGTTTTATGATACTACCCTCAATCCAAAATAACTATGGTTATTTACAGGTACCTTCCCAAGATACAAAAGACACGGTCAGGCAGAGGTAACACTCAGTCTTAAGTAGTCAAAATATGAGGAGTATGTGGGAAGATAAAAGTGGTAAAAAAGATTATGATAGATTAATAATGACATTAATTATATTTAAAGGCTCTTGTAAGTGTGAAACAAGCAAAGGAAGGGCCCTGAGTAACCAATACACAATCTACATCCAATCCTGCTTACAACCTATTTTCCTAGGAGCCCATTTTGGATTTTGAGGAGTTGGAAGGTCTAGAGTCCTAGTCATAGGATAAAAATTGGTATATAGAACATATATGACTTGAGAAAACCATAAAATATTTACCTATTTCTAAGGAAATATGGGAGTGCCCTTTGTTTTATCTCAGACAGAGGGCACTCCTTTTGTACATGAAACTTGTAGTCTTTGAAAAGATGGTTAAGAATATGAGACCAAAAGCTATATAAAACATTAAATATAGTTTATTAATATGTAATAAACTTATGGAAACCATGAAAACATATCACAAATGGGAGAAACATAATGGGATGATCTAGACCCTCAAAAGTGTAAACAGACTCACTAGGCAAGGTTTAGGACTAGATTTAAAATTAGATGTGACTTTCACTTATAGCTCTTATTGAGATTTATAATCCATTGGTATATGTTCATGGAATATCCATATATTTTTTAAATATTATTTAATTCAATTAATTCAAATTTTATGGCCTAAAACACAAAGTTTGTAGTTAAGCTTATTTGACATGGTTTAGGCCTATTATTCAAATGAGGGTCATTAAAACTTCTAGCATGAGATATCCATTCCAACCCATTGGGATATTTTTGTGAGGTCATATAATATATTTTAAATCTATTTGGATTCCAAATAAACCACAACGAAGCCATTTTTGGGCTCAATAATAACTCATGCCCATTGGAATAGAGAGAAGAGCTCAATAGGCTAGCTTTGGAAGTTCATATCTCTCTGGGTTCTTTGCATGGGGGTCAAATAAGTTTGGAGGTGTTATAAATTTCCTTTAAAATTATTTTTGTGATATTTTTTTGAATTTTTTATGTCAATTTTTTATGAAAAAATCCTAAGAGGTCAAACTAGGATAACACCCTTGTAAACCCTTGCTAGTGACTTGATTGGAGAAATGAGGCTATAAATCTACTCTAAAAGAATAGTTTTATAATAATTATGATATAAAATTTAATAGGAATCTATCAATATACTCCTTGTGCTTATGGAGTATATGGAACTATATAGATAGGGGATAAAATAGGGTACTTTTGACTATTTTATGTGTTTTACAAGTTCTAGGAGGAATATTAAGATGAAACCAACTTTTGGTGAAGCATTAATAATTGTGATAAGTCCACATAATTATTTAATACCTTAGAACAAATACTAAGAGACTCAATAGGAGTTGTTATATCAGCTAGTCAAAACTCATATAGTGGACAAGTTAGTGAGAAGGGTGGAAAAATTCAAGTGAATAAATTTTACGGTGCTATTGATGATTCTAAGGCCATGGAGGGTCTTAAAAAGTGTCATCCACTCACCTCCATGTATTTTCATGGAAAAATGATGCCTTTTTTGAATCTGGGTGTGTTGGGTACATGAAAGAGGAGTTTCTTAAAGTGTAGGTTGTGATGGCTCCTTTCTAGATGATTCTAGATGACTAGGACTAAAAACAATGTATAGAGAGCCATGTATGCAGACCTTCTCCTTAATTCCAATCATCAAACCTATCTTGAATCAGTTTTGGGACGTTCAAATAAGTCCAAATTATGAACACAATTTTTTAAGCCAAAATGAGGAGTTTCATGCCACTTTGCAAGAATTTCATGCCATGTATGGATGTCTGTACTTCCTGACCTTCCATGGTTCATCCCAAATCATATTTTCATGTACAAGTAAATCTTTTTTTAGCTTTAAAAGTGCTCTTGTGACCCTTATACTTGTCTTTTATCCTCTCTCTCTCAAGTTCTATAAGAACTAGCCACTTTGGCCATTGTAACTTATGCTCCACCTGAGTATGACAAAGCCATGCTTGTTTTCATACCATTTGATAAATAAAAATACTGATTTTTAACTCTTAATGAATGTTCATTGTGTGTTCTACTTGGAAGATTGATTTTTTTAAAGTGATAACTCTTGTTTCCTTATCATATTGTTTCATTCTTTCATCCTATTTGCAGTTGGAATGTTTTTTCTTGCAAGGCATGTGAAGGGTTTTTGGAAGTGTCAAGGTGGAGTGATTTTATCTATTCACTAGTGTCATTAAAGGCCTCTTGTCTAGTACTCCTAGCATAATCATTCATCCATAAAATCATAATGAAACATTGATGTGAGAAGATGTAGATTGGAGAAGTGTATGTTTGGTTAGTCTCTTGGTTTCATGTGTAACATGCAACTAGTTGGCAGTCATAAATGAATTTTGTGTATCACCTCTATCAGGATAGTTTTATTTCAATTTTCCCTCTCCCCTCCCCCATGAAATTTCAGGTGTAGTAGTGATCCAAAGTGGTACATCAAGGGAGCTATCCCTATCTAGAGATTCAACTCATTTTTATGCTACCCACAAGCTTAGAGGTGTTTCAATTATGCCAGATGGATGAGGAGATCTAAGAAATCTCCTCAAAGGGTGAAAATCTAAGTGAAAATAGTTTTGGTATGCCTAGTGGAATTCTTAATCCAAGAGGTTGAAATATTTTTGGTGTTGTCTTTCAACAATCAGCGTTTGGAGGCATCTATCTAAGCATCAATGTTGACTCTAAGATTACATCAATTGGTCAAGTAGCCCAGGTATTATTTTTTAAGATTGTTAATGATCATTCCCTATGTTCTTGATTCCTAATGAGTTTTCATGGTAGAATTTAGTGTTGAGTATTGTTTTACCCAAGTTGGTAAGGTTTATAAAGCTTATGGCACTCATTATCAACCTTGGTATGATCCTTACCAACCTAGTTATGACCCTGATATATCTCATGACCAGACTGATAGGAGTCATATTAGAGATATTAATATTAATATTCAATAAGGATATGTTGTTTATCAAAAAGAAGAAGAATTATGGCAATCTTATGACCCTTCATTTCCCTCTCCATATGGACACCAAGTTATTGTAAAACCATATGAGGAAGGCTACCAAGGAATCTAACAAAAAACACCTCTCTATCAGTCCAAATATAAGCCCTATCCTTCATACCATGATGAATATAAATGAAGAAGGCTACCAAGGAATCTAACAAAAAAACACCTCTCTATCAGTCCAAATATAAGCCCTATCCTTCATACCATGATTAATATAAACCTTAAGAATACTCATATGAGTCTTTTCATATGAAATCAAATGATTCCATGGATTATACATAGACATTATTGGCAAGATCCAACTCCTACTTATGTAGGTGTTTCTCCTTCTAATCAGCCCAATAATTCACTTCCAAATGAGCTTACTAGTGCTTTTCTCTTTTCTAAATTCACTCATAAGACTTATCATTCATCCCACACTCCATTTCCAACTCCTTCACCTTCCACTACATCTCATATTCCAACTCCTTAACTTCAACTTCATGAGCCTATCCATCAACTTTCCACCTCACCCCTTCTTGAGGAAGAGCCTATCTTGAGAGAAACAAGTGAAGAAGAGAAATCTCAATTCATAGCTGATCAATAATATATCATGAATTATTATGAGGAAGAAATAACCATAGGGAGTCCCCTTGGTGAACAAAATTACAATCCACAAGATGATGCCTCCATTTTTGAGGGGATGTGTATTCATGAGGAATGTGGATAAGACTTAAAGAGAGGTTTTTGAAGAAAACTCCATATCTGATCATGAATTTGTGGATGGACATCTCAAGCATGAAAATTAATGTGTTATAAAGGATGGATAACATGGTAAAATCACTCCTCAAGAAGTGGTAGTCTTAAAAGAGTTTAAGAGAGTCTCATGAGACCAAAGTAGAGGAAATATCCATTGAAGATGACATTCATGAGGAAGAAGATTTATGGTAGATGTTCAATGCCATATGAATGGAGTTTGATAGGTTGGGTAAAGTTTTTTATTCTCCAAAATATTTCATAACTGATGACAAGTTTGATGATGAATTTAAACATGATATTTATTGTTCAATCAAACATAAAAATGAAATTCATTCTACTGGTCAAGAACTATTGTCATGAAGTCACTTGATGATGGTAATATACAAGAAGTTATAGACATGGCTAATGATGTCAAAGAAGATATTGTTATGCCTAAAATATAGTCAAGATATCCATATGAGGTAAAACCACATTCAAGGATGTGGGAACATGGTGAAGGGAATCTTGGTACTTCCAAACATCAAGCACACTATGTTAATGAAGAGGAGAAGGTTGAGAGGACTGTCATATTTTCAAACTTGCACATCAAGGGCCAAGTACATGAGAAGGTTGGGATTTTTTATATGGAATAAGATTAAATTTACATAATTAACCTATTTGGATCTACTTGGTTCTCATTGAATCTCATGCTAGTGAAGTTGGAAAACATCATGAAGAAGATAGAGGCATCAATGCTAAAGGTTAAAACGCTACATGTCTCACTAAATCCTTCATGTCATGAAGCAAGGAAGGTTTCAAAATTTACATTTGATCTAGGAGGGAGTTTTTATCTTAGGTTAGTTAGTGTTTGAGTCAGTTCTTTAGTTTGGTGTGTGTGTGATTCGTAAGTGCTCATGAACCACAAGTGTGTTTGCTTAGTCTCTTGTCTTATGTGTTTCTTTTTATTGTTTTTTACTTATGTTTTGTGTGTTTTCAAAGGCAAAGTGTGTGGAAAAATTCATTTAAATGTGACTATATTTCCCAATGTAATGATAAGGCTACTGATCTAGTTAGTATAGCAGGCATACTACCCCTACGAGTCACTAATTTGTTGACCAAATTTCACCCTACAGGTCAAATTGGGACCCCTGTAGGAAAATAATTTATATTTAAAGTGTTATATGGGATTTAATAGTATATCCTAGGTTGTATTATATGTCAATTGATGTCATTTGATGTTGTATTAATCTTGGTCGTTAGTGTTATTAGTAAATATGTCTTTTTGAGTCATTTGGAGGGTCAAAATTGAGTTTTTAAATGACTTCTAGAGATTAATAATTAACTGTAAAGGTTTAAGAATGTGATGTAACATCCCATGTGTCATCATATGTTTAAATAAACCATTTTTAATTGAAAATTGGTAGGTTTCTAAGAAAAAGGGAAGTTTTCCTTAAGAAAAGAGGAGTTTTCTTGAGTTGTGCAGACTTGTATAGAAATTTATAGTTGGGGACATTTAAAGAGTATCCCATGGTCTCCCACACTTTTTTAAGTGATTATTTTGATTAAAATCTTTATAAAATGAAGAAAACCACTTACCTCTTCTTCCACTAGGCTTGGCAAGAAAAAATGGTCTCCAGGTTTTACTTGGTATGGTCATCATGGGGAGGTTTCAAGAAAAATGATCTTGGGGGTGTATTCTAAACTTAGTAATATTCCATTTTATGTTTTTTTTGTAGAGGAATGGTTTCCTTTGCTTTATTAACCATCCTCATAAAGTTAGATTATCTAATCTTCCTGCTAATCTATGTACCCTATAGGTTTTGCCTTGATTTGAGCAAGTCCATATAATATAGCTACTAGGATTTATTCTAGAGGTCTTAAAATATCCTCTCACATGTGACCCATCCTTTTTTTCATGTTTGGAGTTGATTTTAAGGGCCAATCACCTTAGGTTAATAGACTAGTCCCATTCTATGTTATTGTCAGGTTTCCACCATTTTTTTGGATTTTCATGCCTTGTTAATGGTTTTAGAGTGTTTTTATAGTCCAAATTCCATGTTTTAAAGGTTATATTATTTACCTTCACCTTTAAATCTCATTATCTAAGGTAACTCTTCATGGAAGTACAATCCTATGCAACATATACAGTCTGACAGCCATGGATGAACGTTTGTAGGAATCTCTTGGAAGTATATCATGATGAAATAGAGGTTTTAAGAACTATTTCAACACTTTTATGGTGATAAAATATAATTTAATAATTTTTTAGGAACTCAGGGACGTTTGATAACATTCATTACACACATGATTCCAATTCTACTCACTGCCCACCTGCAACTCACATCCACCTACAAGTGCCTTCATAGTACTCATCATGTTGGAAATAATATTTAAATATATAAAAGGTCCTTGATAATTAAAAGAGTACATTTTTAGGTTTTTATAAGAGTTTAAGACTCATAAGAGGTCATAAAACATGCTCATTTCCTAAACTTAGACTTATTATCTATGTGTGAAAATGGCTACCTACAGGTGTTAATAGAGAGTTGAGAGGTTGTTTGAGGCATTGAAATAGGTTTCTAAACCTTCATTAGAAGTACTAATATATGGTTTTGGCCATGAAAAGCCTATTTTAGGGTCAAGTTTGCTAATGAAATTTGGAAACCATGTTCAAGGGGTAAATGACTATGTTAGGGACCTTTTCCTAAAATGGGCAAAACAGAGGTCTAGCCCCCTTTTTTTTGGGATCATCATAAAGAGTTGTATTAGTTTATAAGACCTAAAAAGACATTCATTGGAAAGTTACCATATAGTCATATCAACTTCCAAAATAATAAAGGTGTTTAGTTTGAGGAAAGTGGTTTTGAAAAGGCCTCAACTTGCTCTTTGGATAATAAAATCCCACAGTGTTGTATATAATAGGATGAATCAATAGCATTTTAGGCCTAATAAGTAAAATGGATTCTTGGAAATAAGTTGGAATGTATTTTTGCATTAAGATCTAAAAATTTGGGAAAGATAAGCATCAAGGTAGATATGGAGGATGGTTTTCATCTATTAGTGGAGGTAATAGTCTATAAAAATGACCTAAGTACTTTCATTTATAGCCAACTTAAGGTGCAGGTTTGTGAAGATGTTTCCTTCTTGAGGACCTAGTGAATAGTCGACCTAAATAAAGGTGTGTTTTTTGTCTAACATGAAGACTAAAATGAGAGGTTTTTATATGTATTTTTGACCATACAAACATCTACTGGTGTCCATGCCCTTTTAAAAATTCACCTACAACAAATATTAGTTTTTTCACCGTTCATGAAGTGGACTTAAGTATGGAGTCTATCTTCATGTTTGAGATATATATTTAGGTTAAAGGTATATAAAAAATCATGTATTTGGATAGGAATCATTCAAAAGGGTTATAATACTACATCTCAATCCTTAGTTCACCTAAAACACCCCACACAGTTAGATGTAATTGACTGTGATGGGTAAAAAGCCAAGGGTTTGAATTTGATGTGATCTAGCCTAGGAAAGTGGAGAAAAATTAATTAATACAAGGATATAATGATCCTATGGGACTATATAGATTTTATTTTATAATACCCTCAATCCCAAATAGTTATGGTTACCTACAGGTACCTTCCCAAGATACAAAAGACACAGTCAGATAGATGTAACACTCAGTCTTAACCAGTCAAAATATGAGGAGTATGTGGGAAGGTAAAAGTGGAAAAAAATATTAGGAAAAAATAATGATGATATTGATGATATATATATATATATATATAATATATATATATATATATATATATATATATATATATATATATATATATATTCTCTTGGAATTTGAAAAAAAACAAAGGATGGACCCTAAGAAATCACTACATAGTGTGCATCAAATCCTGCATACAACCTATCTTTCTAGGAACCTGCTTTGAATTTTGAGGATTTGGAAGGTCTATATACTTGGAAATGGGATAAAAATTGGTAAATATAACCTATATAAATTGAGTAAGACCATAAAATATTCACCTTTATTTGAGGAAATATGGGAGTACCCTCTATTTTTTCTCAAATAGAGGGCACTCCCTTTGTACATGAAACTTGTAGTCTTTGAAAAGATGGGTAATAAGATGATACCAGAGGCTAGATATACCATTAATGAAAATTTAGTAATATTGAATACACATATTTCAAGGATTTAAACATATCACATATGGGATAAACCGATTAGGATGATCTAGACCCTTAAAAGTGTACACAAACACACTAGGCAAGGTTTAGGACTATATTTCAAATCAGATGTCACTTTCACTTATAGCTCTTGGTGAGATTTATAATCTATTTGGATATGTTCATAGAAAAATTATATATGTGATAAAGCTTATGGAATGAAAATAATTCAAATTG
>JARHVA010002293.1:2665000-2670912 GCA_037957365.1 Torreya grandis | reverse complement strand
TTAAATTTTGATAGTATTGTCAACATCAGCAAGAAGCAATCAGTCAAAAATCTTCCAAAGATTAAAAATCCATCTAACATGCTTTGTGAACCTTGTCAGCATGAGAAGTAAGCTAGAAGGCAGTTCAAAACAAAAGAGTACTCAACCACTCAAATGTTAGAGCTTGTTCACACTAATCTATGTGGACCTATGAGAACTAAAATTACTCAAGGTGATAAATATTTCATGTTGCTTATTGATGATTTTTCATGTATGACTTGGGTAATGTTTTTAAATAAAAATTAGAAGCTTTTAGACATTTCAAAGCATTAGTTGAGAATGAAACTAGTTTGAATATTAAGTGTCTAAGATCATATCAAGGAGGAGAATTCATGTCAAATCAGTTTATTGAGTTTTGTGAAGACCATGGAATAAAGAGACATTATTTAGCAGCTATAACTCCACAACAAAATGGAGTATTTGAATGGAAAAATAGAACAGTTTAAGATATGGTAAGGACAATGCTAAATGAATCCAAGATAGCAGATAAATATTGGAGAGAGACAGTTGATATAGAAATTTATATTTAGAATAGAGTATTATTTAGAGTCAATAGTGACAAGACTCCTTATGAGTTATAGAAAGATAAACCAATAACAGTTGATTATTTCAGAGTTTTTTGGTAGCAAATGATTCATAAAGAGAACTGATAAAAAAACTTGATAAGTTTGAATCTAGAGCAGATGAAGGTATATTTCTTGTTTATTCTTATAAAAGTAAAGCTTATAAATGTTATAATAAAATAACCAAGAAAAATTTTTGAAAGTTCAAGTGTTAGGATAGAAGAAGATAGAACATAAAGATTCAGTGATCTAGTAGACATTCCTAAAATCATTGAAGAGAAAAATTTTGAAGAATCAGATGAAGATGAGAAGAAAGAGAAAAAAGACACCAAAACCCTATCCAAATATGTTTAGAGAAATCATAATGAAAGTGACATCATTGAGGACATAAGTGAAGTATTTTGCACCAAAATAATGATGGTAAGTTAATCTGAGCAAGTTAATTTTTCTTTGTTATCCAAAATTCAACTAGAACTTTTTCAGAAGCTAGACATGATAAGAATTTGGTTAAGACAATGGATGAAAAATTAAATCAAACAGAAAAGAATGATACTTGGGAATTAGTGCCTAAACCAAAAGATCACAATGTGATAGAAACAAAATGGGTTTACATAAATAAGTTGAATGAAAATGGAAAAGTGACCAGGAATAAAACAATACTAGTATGTAAAGGATATGCTCAAATTGAGGGAATAGATTTTAAAGAAACTTTTGCACCAATAGTAAGGCTAGATGCTATTAGAATGTTTCTTTCATATGCAGTGTTTAAAAATTTCAAATTTTTCCTTATGGATATCAAATCTGCCTTCCTAAATGAGAATCTAGAAGAAGAGGTCTACATTAAGTAGCCTAAGGGATTTATTCTCTCAAATATTAGTAACCATGTATGTAGATTGAAGAAAGCATTTTATGGATTGAAATAAGTTCCCAGATCTTGGTATGCAAAAATTGATAAGTACCTGCAAGATCAAGGTTTCAAGAGAGGATTTGATGATATTAATCTCTACATAAAAATAGAAGGTGAACATCAATTGATTGTTGTGGTATATGTTGATGACATCATTTTTGAAGGAAATATTGGAAAGATGACAAAAGAATTTTTTTATAATATGAAAAAATAATTTGATATGTCTATGCTTGGATAATTGTCATTTTTCTTAGGATTGTAAATATTTCAGTCAGATAAAAGAATTTTCATATCTAAAAGTAAATATGCCGATAAAAATGTTGAATAAATTTGATTTTGTGGATTGTGCACCAGTTGGCAGAACAATGTGTACAAGAAATAAGTTGAGCAAGGATGAAGATTCACCTATTACAAGATCAATCTTTGTATAGATCTATGATTGGTAGTCTTTTATATTTGATAGCATCAAGGCCAAATATCATGTATGCAGTAGGTATGGTTACAAGATATTAGTCAGCTCTAAAAGATAGTCATGTTTAGTTGGTGAAGAGAATATTCAGATATATCAAGGGGACATTAGATTATGTATTTATGGCATCCCATAGGAAGATATTTCACTTTGATTGCTTATACAGATTTATATTGGGCAAGTTGCTTGGATGACAAAAAGAGTACAAGTGGATGAGATTTATTCTTTGGTGATAGATTCGCATCATGGCTAAGCAAAAAAGCAGAACTCAATATCACTTTCTACAGCTAAAGTAAAATATATTGCAATAGTTTTATGTTGTACTCAAGTGCTTTAGATGAAGCAAACCTTGGAAGATATCAAGGTAAAATATGATGAACCTATTTCTATTTTTTGTGACAACACAAGTGTTATTAATATTTCAAAGAATCCAGCTATGCATTCAAGAACAAAACACATTCCCATTAGATATCAATTTTTGAGAGAGTAAATTATAGATCAATAGGTTAAGATAGAATATATCAGTACTACAAAGTATATTGTAGATATTTTCATAAAGGCACTACCAAAAGACACATTTGAGTATCTATGGGAGAATTTGGGAGTAATTTATTTTACTTTCTATTATTGAGGAGTTAGCATAAGTTAAGGGAGAGCTAAGTGTTAGCTCCAGGATAGGCCCTTTTCCATTGATGTCAAAGGGGGAGAATAATAGGTATAGGTATAGATGCAAAAATAGGTTACAAAGGAATAGGTACAAGTTGCTACAGTAAGGGGGAGTTACTATATGTTTTTTAGAGGGTAGTATGTGTAAGTTCTAGGATGTAGCAGTTTCAGTTTAAGGTTGCCATCAATGACAAAGGGGGAGATTGTTATAAATATTGTCATTGATGTCAAAGGTCTAGCATTGGTAATAAAGGGTCCCATTACATTTAACGATGTTTTTAATAATCATATCTTGGCTAATGTGTGTTAATATTTATTTAATATTAACGAATATATTTTTGGTTGCATATAAGTCAAAAGAGGGCCCATGGAGAAGTTAAAGAGTCACGAGGTAAAGAAAAAAGAGGAATGGGAGGCATTTTCTCATGAAGAGTCATCTTGAGGAATTTCAAGAGTCACCATGTGAAGACAAAAGAGGGTATGGCACATTTTTCCATGAAGGGACACTTTGAAGAATATGAAAAGTCACCAAGATAAAGACAAAAAAGGAAAGGATGATTTTGCTTATGAAGGGTCACCATATGACTTTTCAAATGCAAGGATATGAAGGGTCATGCAAGTTTGGTGCCATTTTCTATGAGTATTGAAGAGTCACAAAGGGTGAATGCCAAAGGTCTTTTGGAAAGTTATAAATAAAATCTTGAGAAGCCTTTTGTAATATGCAAGAGAGTGCATGGTTTGTATTTATTTTCAAAGAGAGAAAAGTAGGATATATTGTAGAGTTATATCATTTGTTGAGTAAGCAACATTAAGATATAGTTATGTTTTATACACAAGAGGGTTGGTGCTCATGTGGTTGGTACTCCTACAAGTTGGTTCTTACAAAATTTGTAATTTGAGTTGGTTTTCATTCATATACTTGAATTTTTTCTCAATGATTTTTCCCACTTTGGGTTTCCATGTAAAAATCTACTCTCTCTCTCTCTCTCTCTCTCTCTCTCTCTCTCTCTCATCTCTCTCTCTCTCTCTCTCTCTCTCTCTCTCTCTCTCTCTCTCTCTCTCTCTCTCTCTCTCTCTCTCATCTCTCTCTCTCTCTCTCTCTCTCTCTCTCTCTCTCATGTGGTGCATATTTTGTTTCAATTTTATTGCATATCTTGAATGTGTGGTTAAGTGGTTAAATAAAAGTAATTTGATTAAGTAAAAAGCTATATAATATATTGATTCACCCCACCTTAGTATATTTAATTCTTAGTAGTCTTGAATTGGTTGACATGCATAGTTATGATTCCACAAAAATGGATATGAAAGATAAATAAACCATAAAGTAAGGTGGAAGAAAGAAGTTATCAAAGAGAAGAGGACATAACACCAATGAGAGTGCTTAAGCATGAGAATAGTCAAATCAAGCATGGTAGTTAAGTTTATGAGAAAGAAGACAACAGGAGGGTGATAAACATTACAGTTGAAATGAAAAGGAAGTGGTTTGGGATTCACACAAAGCAAGTGAAGAGGAAGATAGATATTGAGATGTATAAGGAGGTAGCTTAAGAGAGAGTCATGAAGGCTCAAAACTATATTTCTAATGAGTTGTTTTTGTGATGAAAATATAGGTAAGGAGTAGGCAACCTAATAAATAGTGGTAGACGAACTTGCATATTTGAAAGAGAGTCTTGAACAAAAGGAGGATGTCAAATAATTAATCCATATGCATCAGGCCTATGAAATAAATCGATAAGATGGGATAGTGAGAATGTGTATGTAGCCTTGGCAAGTGTAGGAGTTAGAGATCAGTCATGAAGGTGTTGAACAATAGTAAAGCAAGAGTTTACATACATATGAGATATGAAAAACACAAGAACAAGTAGTGCACAAAGTGGAATGGGTAGTACAAGAAGCATGGATTAAGGAAGAAGATTTCATATTTTTAGTAGTGATTGAAGATGGATATAAAGAGAAGATGAAGCAATATGTAGAGGATAAATATTGTTACACACCTACAAGGCAAGAAAATGAAGGCAACAGTTATGCTTTGCTTAACAATTATGATTCATGTGTAGGTGTGTTATTGAAGGAGATGAATCAAAGAAGGCCTAAATATGGGGCCCAAAAGCATGTTCAACTATATGAGAGGAAATTGGAAGTGGATACCTTCTATGTGTGGGTTCATTGCATTTAATAAATAACATATACCAAGTGGATCACCAAACACCTATGGAAAAAAATTTCTAGCTTGGTAGTATGACGTAGGAGCATCCTATAAAGACCCAAAGTTTGATCCATTTTTGTCTAAATATAGTCTAACAGGGGTTTTATAGGTGTTTTAGGTCCTAATAAATCATTATGTGGAGTTTATATAGTTTATAGGTGCATAGAATTTTAATTGTGCTTTTCTTGCCAAAAGTTCCTTTTTGAAAATTTAAATTTTATAAGCCATTTCTAAGGATTTTGATGTGTGTTGTGAACTGAAAAGTGTGTTAAACTTTTCTAGGGGTTTAGAAATTTTAGGAGGTCCAAAAAATGTTTATGATATATAAAAATCAGGATTCTATATAGCATATATAGTGTAAATCAAGAAAATGCAATGTAATTGAAAGAAACCTCCATGTAGGCAAAGGAGTAAGATTCAGTTATGCATCCTTATAGAAAGAATAGGAGTCAATTTTATTTTTGTATATTCTAAATTCCATTAAAGGCATAGGAATGGGAATAATGACAAGTTTGTATGAAGGAGGTTTTATGTTCATATAACCTTTATTTTTGTAAGAAAGGAAGATAGACCTTTGTTTTGAAGGTCATTACTATTGTTACAAATTTGCATGTGATGTGTTATTGAAAGCAATGAAAATGGATTTGTTTCCAGGTATGTTTAAATTTTAACATGTTTTTAGAGATAACTCAAAGGAATAGAGAAAGGATATACCCCTATTCTTGAAAGGGGATAACACATACCTTGTTTGTGCAATTTTGATTATTTGCAGACTGTAGCTTCAAAGTTGATGATCAAATGAACTTGATAGTGATTATGAAGGTTTATTGAAAAGGTTTTGGAATTTTTTTGAGTTTAATACTATAAGGAATATTAATAAAAGCATCTAGTGTTTAAACATATTGTTACATAGACCATGATTTATGTCAGTTACTCTGTCTGCAAACTAGGTTTATCAAGATGATCAATAATGAAAGCTAGAAGATTTTAAAAGATGATTATAAAGGATTTAATTAAATTTATTTTAGGTTAGAAAGGCTCATGAATTGATAATAAACCTTT
>JARHVA010002293.1:2655000-2660000 GCA_037957365.1 Torreya grandis | reverse complement strand
TAACTCAAATACATCTATATATATACATTTTTATGAGCTTTATATATATATATAACTCATAAACTCATATATATACATTTTTATGAGTTTATATCTATATATAACTCATAAATTATATATAACTCATAAAAATGTAGATATATATGTATTTATGAGTTATAGATATAGTTTGAGTTTGTATATATAACTCATAAAATGTATAGGATCATTACAGTCACAAGGTTTTTATCATTATAAACATAGGATTTTAGGCAGACATAATCTTAAACATTAAGGAAAGCTTTTGATTTCCAGGATCCCTAAAGGGCAAGCAAAGAGGATAAATTTTTATACACTCACTAGAACTTATAGCGAAAAATTATTTTGTAACATGAAGATGCTCTTCTATTTATATGTAAAAAAATAAGATATCAATGGTCGACAACAAGATACTAGATCAACAGACATAACAAAAAGTTACAAAAATAGTGGGAACCTAGGTCCACTACATACCACCCAAAAAACCATCTATCAACATGGCTGACAGTATACCACCTTTAGATAGTGGTGAGGTCCACTAAAAGTTCATATTCATCTAAAAATTCATGTAAGTAGTCAAATCATTCATCTAAAAATTCATATTCTCCTTCTGGAGAATGATGCTTATTTTCATCATCAAAGTAATGATTCTCATCAAATCCATTGTCATCATCAAAATAAATATCATAAGGTACTCAAAGAATGTGACCTAAAGGTGTTATAGGAAAGACTACTTGATGTGAGATTGTGAACTGTTTCCATAAAGCAACAATTGATTGAGTAGGAAACAAACTAGCATGCAGATTAACCTGGTGGTTTTGAATAGAAAAAAAATCAAATTTAACCTTGAAAGGTATCTTGAGAGTAATAAAAATATTCCTAACTTGGTTAGGAGATATATGCACATCAGGATTATCAAAGCCTTTAGAGGTAAAATGTAATCAATAAATTCTCTGAGATAATTAGGAATTTTTGCAAATAATGAAAAAAAATCATCACCAGGATTATAATTTGGCCAAAAAATAGACCACTAGGTTAAGAATTGAAATCCATGCCTAAGAATAAAATTCTTAAATGGATTATTAATTCTAGTGAGTCTAAGATTATCATATTATTGATACAACATTATGATAGAAGCCCATATGTTACCATCTTGTTCTTGATATTTAGATGTCCATTCAATATGAGTATTATTGATATCAACATAAGCTTCATATGATTTTTTGATTAGAACATTAATCTCGTGATTTAGCTAATTTTCAAATGATGGAGATGATCTCCATATATGGTCATGAAACTCTTCTCTAACTTCTATAATCATAACTGTCATAATGGCCTAGTATTCTGGATTCATTTCTCTAAAAATAAAATCTACAAGACAATTCTTTTTCCCTGGTATATGTTCCACTGTGAAATCAAAATATACTATAAATGTAGCTCACCTAGTTAACCTACCAGAAACACCTTTTTTAAATTATAAGAATAATTTAAGATACTCATAAAATTATTCAAATCAGATCTAATAAAAAAAATTAGATCTAATGAAAAACATAAAATCTTGAATAGCTTTTATTGAAACTAATATTTCTTTCTGACTGGAGTGATAATTCTTCTATGCCTACTTGAAAGTTCTAGATGCAAATATACACAATTTTTCTATTCCATCATCCATTTTTTCTTTGAGCATTGCACCCCAAAAGTTTTTAAAATCATGTGTTTTGATAATTTTGAAAACATTTTCAGGTAATGATAGAGGAGGTAAATTCTGGTAGTTTTGTTTAATCTTTTGCATGACTCTAGTCATTTCATCAGACCATGTGGGGGGATTTTTAGATAATATTTTATTTAGCAACAATCTATCCTAAGTAATATTGTAATAATATTTTGCTACATAATTTACACATTCTAAGAACTTTTGAAGCATCTTTTTATCTTTAAGAATATTAGAAAAAATCTTAGTATTTTTCAAGATATGATCTTGAATAGCAACTTCACCAGACTTGATTGTCACACCTAGGAATTCAATTTCATCCTTGAATACAAACATCTTATTTAAATAAAGTATTAAGCCATTCTCATATACAATTTGATAGAATTTCTCAAGATAACTTATGTGATCTTTGGGTGATTTATAAAATACTAAGATGTCATCAATGTACACAATCATAAATTATGAATAAAGAGAAAAAAAATTGTTCATCATTTCTTAAAATATGCTAGGAGCAGTTTTTAACCCAAAAGGAAGAACATTCCATTCAAACTGACCAAAAAGAGTAACAAAAGTTGTCTTATACCTATCCTTTTTAACTACTTGAATTTTCCAAAAACTACATTTTAGATAAAACTTATTATTAACTTTACCTCCACTAATTCTCTATAATATTTCATCTTTTGATCGAATGGGATGTTGAACTGGAATGGCATATTTGTTTAAATGCACATAATTTAAAACTAATCTTTTCTTTCCTTTCACTTGCTTAGATCTTTTATTCACATAAAAGGCTTCACAATCCCAAGGACTATTAGAATATCTAATTAATCCTTGTTCTTTAAGCTGGCTGATTTATTTAAAGCATTATTCTTTGAGAATTGGAGACATACCTGAATAATGTGCTTTAAACTTTGGTTCAACTTCCTTTCCATTCTTATTTGTAATCATCCTCAATTCTATTCTGCATTCATGAGTATTTTTGGACTAAAAATCTAAAGTATTTTTAGAATAACAATCTATTTTTATTGTTTTATAATAGGATCAATACTAACACTGCACATATTTATCTTCTATTGTATCCATCTTGTATCTACAAGGTTTTTTGGCTTTTTTCTAAGAGGTATTCTACATTCATATCTAGACTTCTTATATAGAGAATACTTATTAGCCAAAATTATTTCATGGGGCTAAATTTTTATAGGATAAAAAGTTGAAAATTTATCTGAAACTATCATCATATCATAAGATGGCATGTCATGCTTAAAAACTTTGAACTAGTAAATTGAATCATCAAACTATACTAGAACTATTACAGACAATTTTGAAATAAGTCTTAGTATTAAATGTTAACTTATCAAAATTAGGTTACCACATATCATAAGGAATAGCATGAAATATGGATAAATAAATAGCCACTCCATTATCTAATAGAACATCTAAACTATAAGGTTTAAAACCTTCCCATTTAATTTAAATTTCATAAATAGGATTATTTGTGAAATGGGTTGATATCTGATGTATTTGAGATGTCTCCATTTGAGAGGTTTCTCCTTCCTCAAAATGAGATTATATCTCAATAGTGGTATTTGTAGACATCCAATTCCTAAAATCATTTGTGTTGAAGTTGTCAATCTTACTCGAATTACACTCAAATGCACATTTTAGGTCAAAATCCATAAAACACGTTAAATGGTTCAAACTTGTCATTTACAAGTGCCAATTTAGGTCAAAGTATCCCTAAATGGGGTAATGCAATTTATGGGCCAGCTAACTTTGATCAATTCATTTTGAGTCAAAATGATGATTTCACCTTTTGTGCTCTAGATCACTCTTTTCTCATAAATTCATTGGTACACACCATGTACTTTCATTATTTTGTGTTGACAACATCCTAAATGAAAATACAGTTTTGGTACATCTAACATCACTTTCTAATTCTTCCTGAGTCAAATTACAACTCAATAATATGACTTTTTGATCATTTTGATTAATTGAGGGCCAATTTTTAAATAATTGCACAAATGCTGATTAACCTTGTTTAAGGCTAATTAATCCAAATCAAGAGCTTAAATGGATTTTCCATGAGAGTTGTTGAATATTTATTTTTGAAAATTGATTCTTATTAACTACATTATCAGGTGACATCATTTCTTGGGAAGACATCCCTAGGCCATAAATGCCACAAATATTAGGATTATGGGTCATCCATACCTAGTTAATTCCTCCCATGCCTCTTCAATGCCCCTTATTCCAAGTTCATAATGAAGATAATTATGTATTAAAATCCAAATATTAAGATTATCCATGGCCACACATCTCAATATTGAGATGGATGGTCATGGTTGATCATGACCAATCTCAAAATTATATAAATAAAGAGGCCATGGACATGAATTTTAAGCTTGAATATTGAAAATTTATAATGTTAAATTGTTTCCACAATCCTTTGCATTTGATAATTGATTTTGTTTACAAGCTTCATTTATAGGTTAGTTTAGTGATTTGGAATCATGAGCCTAGGTTTTATGGAGTGTTCTTGAGACATTAGAGGAGCTTGCCACCATTATTGACAAAGATAAGGATGTTTGATCAAGGGAGAACATGTTTTTGAACCATATAGGTATGGTGAATCCATTTGGTAAGGTATTATTATGTTTCTTTCTTTTATTTATTTCTTGTTATCCTTTGTAATTCTCATAGGAATAGATAGGCTTAGTTAGTTAGTTGTTTATGCATGTTTTACTATTTATGGACTAATGCTTGACTAAATTGCTTTGTAATCCTCTCTATAGTATTAACAAGTTCTTGTTCAAATATTTATTCATCCTCATCAACTAAAGCTTCTTCCTTAAAAATAATTTATAATTCATTCTAGGTTTTGGCTAGAAAGATCTAAAGATAGTGTATTCTTTTCTTACTCCAAACTAATTTTCCATAAGTGTTAGGTTGGTATGATTCTTCTATTTGAGAGTGGAGCAGCATTTGAAAAGAAAAATCTTGAGAAAATGTTTTGTGTTTTGTCAGTAAGAACTACTCATTATCTTTTCTCATTTGAAAGTTGCATAGTATATTTCTATTCAAGGGCATAAATTTGTTGTTGAAGAGACATTATAGTAGAAATCATATAAACTAGAGATTGTGCAAATTTATCTCTAAGATATGTAATTTGTTGAGATAAAGGAAGTGCATCAAGGAATGGAGTGGAAATCATGTTAATCTGAAAACCAATATTTGAATCATAATCTAAGGATTCTAATTTTGATTCACTACT
>JARHVA010002293.1:2615000-2650000 GCA_037957365.1 Torreya grandis | reverse complement strand
ACTTATCCATAAGGAAAAAATTTACCAACACATAAGAAAGGTTTGAAACCTTCTTATAAATGGTGGTCCTTCCCTCCACAAGAGGAAGAGGAGGATATAGAGGAAAACCATAAAGAATAATGTCAAAATGGGATAGAAATAGAGCAAAAAATAAATGAACAAAACATATACATTGAGGAATTTGATCCCCACAAATGGAGGAATCCAAGAAAATGAGAATAAAATCATGGAGACTGAATAGGTAGGGTCATTACCAGGAGGAATAAAGAGAGCACATGAATCCAAGAACTCTGATTTGAATAAATAATTAGTGCCCTACACAAACATGAATCAAATGAAAAATATATCTCTTTCAAAATACCAGAATACAGAATTATAGATAGTTAGTGTGAAATAATCGCACAAGGTATGGTAAGAAGTAAAAAAATGGTAAAAAGGGAAAGACTGAGGATGGAATGGAATCTCCATCAAATATACGTATTGGTATTTGAAGGCCAATATAATTACTTCTCACTTACTATCATGTTTTAAAATATTCTATCCATCTGAAGATTTTTTCTACTTCAAATTAAGGCTATGTCTCCCTAGCCTTTGTGTTGAGGATTTTTTGACTCGACTATCTTGTTGCCAACTTTTTGATCTATTGGGTGTATCTTTTTACCACTATTTGTAATAAAAGGTACCAACACTTTTTCTTTTGAAAAAAAATATATATGTGTTTATATATATATATATATATATATATGAGTGTATATATATATATATATATATATATATATATATATATACGTGTTTATGAGTATATGTGTGTGTGTGTGTTTATGAGTATATATACTCATATATATGTGTGTGTATATATGTGTTTATGATTCAAGTATATAGATACATATATATGTGTGTGACTCATAAACATATATATATATAGGACTCATACTTACATGTGACTCATACGTATATATACATTTTTATGAGTCGTGTATATGTATACATGTTTGAGTCATATATATCATACATATATATATATGACTCATAAATACATGTGTGTGTGTGTGTGTGTGTGTGTGTCACATATATATATCATACATATATGTGTGTGTTTATGAGTCACGTATATATATACGTGACTCATACATATTATATTTATGTATGAATCACATATATATGCATATGAGTCACATATATATATATACTTGACTCATGTCTTATATATACATATGAATCATGTATATATACATGTATACATATGCATCACATATATATATGCCACTCATACGTGTGTATATATATATATTACATATATATATATATATGACTCACGTAAGATATACACATGTGAGTCACATATATAATATATATACGTATGAATCACATATATATATGTATGTATGATTCATGTATATATATGTAATATATATATATATATATACATATGAGTCAGGTATATATATACATACATACATGAATCATACATATATAATATTAATATATATACATACATGATTCATATGTGTGTGTGTGATTACATATATACTATACATGACAATATATGTGTATATATACATAACTCATACATATATATATGTATGAGTCACGTGTATATATATATATATATATATATATATATATATTGTCATGTATAGTATATATATAATCAAATATATATACGTATATATTATATATATATAATATATGTATGAATCATGTATATAGTCACGTATAGTATATATATAATCACATATATACTATATATATAATATATGTATGAATCATGTATATATGTGACTCATACATATATATATGAGTTATATATCTATACACACATGTAACTCATATATATGTATGAGTCACGTGTGTATATATATATATACACACGTGACTCATACATATATATGAGTTACATGTGTGTGTGTGTGTGTGTGTGTGTGTGTGTGTGTGTATATATATATATATATATATATATATATATATATACATGTGACTCATACATATATATGAGTTACATGTGTGTGTGTGTGTGTGTGTGTGTGTGTGTGTGTGTGTATATACGTGACTCATACATATATATGAGTTACATGTCTGTATAGATACATAACTCATATATATGTGTATGAGTCATGTATATATATATATATATATATATATATATATATATATATATATGTGGCTCATACATATATATGTATGAGTCACATATATACATGATTCATACACATATATATGAGTTATGTATCTATACACACATGTAACTCATATATATGTATGCGTCACATATATGTGTGTGTGTGTGTATGAGTCATGTATATATACACATGTGACTCTTACATATATGAGTCACGTGTATATATATGATTCACATGTATATATATGCATACATGACTCATACATATATGTTATATATATGAGTCACATGTATGTATATACGTGACTCATACGTGTGTATATGTGACTCATATGTTTAGAAGTTATGTATACACACACACACACATAAGAGACTCATATATATATATATATATATATATATATGTATGTATGTATGTGTATATATATATGTATATGTATATATGTATATGTATATATGTTATATATATATGTATATATATATATGTGTGTGTGTATATGTATATATATGTGTGTGTGTGTGTGTGTATACACATATATATGTATATTTATGAGTCTCATACATAAATATATATGTGACTCATAAACGTATGAATCATGTTATAACTTATATGTGTGTGTGTGACTCATACATATATAAACATATGAATCATGTATTATATATGTGATTCATATGTTTATATATGTATGAGTCACCTATATATATCATGTGTATATATAACTCATGTATATATGTGACTCATACATACATAAACATATGAATCATGTATTATATACGTGATTCATATGTTTATATATGTATGAGTCACATATATATATCATGTGTATATATAACTCATGTATATAATATATATACGTGATGTGACTCATATGTAAATATATATTTATAATATATATGTATGAGTTGTGTCACATATATATAATATATATACATAATGTATAAGTGACGTGACTCATATATTATGTATATGTATAATATATATATGCATTCTATATATATACATGACGTGACTCATATGTATATATAGTATGAGTCATGTATATAATATATATATATATTATATATACATGACTCATACATATATGCGTGAGTCATGTATATATAATATGTATACATATATATGTATGAGTCATGTACATATATATATATATATATATATATATATATGTATGTATGTATGTATCAGTTATGTATATATATACATATGTGACTCATAAACACGTATATATACATGACTTATATATATATATACATGTTTATGAGTTATATATATGTGACTCATACATGTGTGTGTGTGTGTATATATATATGAGTCACATGTATATGTGTGTGTGTGTGTGTGTGTGTGTTAATCATTTTGTATATATATACGTGTTTATGAGTGATATTTTGTGAGTCACATGTATGTGTGCATATGTGACTAATAGTGTGTGTATATATATGTATTTATGAATCACAAACACGTATATATACATGTGACTCATAAACACATATATGTGTGTGTGTTTATGTAAATATGTATATATATATATATACACACACGTATTTACATAAACACATATATAAAACTCATAAACATGTATCTATATATATAAATATATACACATATATTTATATATGCATATATAACTCATAAACACATGTGTGTGTGTGTGTGTGTGTGTGTGTGTATATATATATATGATTTTTAAACATGTATATACATAAACACACACACACATATATATGTTTGTGAGTTTTATATACAATTCATAAACATGTATATATAATTCATAAACACATATATGTATATGTATATATAACTCATAAACACACATATATATGTGTGTGTGTGTGAGTGATATATATATAATGGTGTAACACATACATACACACACAAATAAATATAATTATAATGTTGTAATACACCATTATACATTATTATAATATTATATACAACTCTCGCTCCTATGGACCATCTGCAATTCGAAACTAGGACCTTCTATTTGTTATTGGAGTGCTCTACCAACTGAGCTACAAGTCCCTCTATGGCCAGCCCATCATCGGTCTAGGTGTGGCTTATTTCCAACACCCCCCCCCCTTGCCCCCCCTTAAGCCACACTATAGGTGCTTAGGGATCCTATCCTAGCTCTAATACCACATGTTGAGCTACAACTCATATGGACCAGTTATGACTCAAACCTAGGACGTTCCATTTGCTACTGGAGAGCTCTACCAACTGAGCTACTAACCCCTCTATGGCCAGTACATCGTTGATTTAAGTGGTTTATTTTTAACACTAAAACATATACATATTTATGATATTTATAAACACGTATATATATATATATATATATATATATATATATATATATATATATATATATATGTTTATGAATTATATATGTGTGTGTGTGTGTATGTGTATGTGTATATAAAACTAATAAACATGTATATGTATAAACACACACACACACACACACACACATATATATCATAAACATGTATATTTATATATAATTAATAAACATGTAGATATATATATATACACATATATATGTTCATGCAACATATATTTATATACATATGTGTGTGTGTCTATGTGTCTATGTGTATATACATATACGTATTTATTAGTTGTATATACATATAGGTGCTTATGAGTTATACATACATACATATATATATATATATATATATTACTCATAAACACTTATATGTATATACAATTAAGAAACACACATATGTATATACAATTAATAAACACGTATATATATAACTCATAAACATGTATATGTATATATAACTAATAAACATGTATATATACATATACATATACCTTCTTATATATATAACTCATAAATGTGTGTGTGTGTGTGTGTGTGTATGTATATTAATTATATATACATATATGTGATTATACATTATATATATATTATAGTTATATACACATATATGTGCTTATGAATTATATATATAACTCAGAAGCACATGTTTATGAGTTATATATAAATTTGTATATGTATGTATGTATATATATATATATATATATATATATGTATATTAATTATATACATACATGTGCTTATGAGTTATATATATAACTCATAAGCACATGTATGAGTATATAACTATTATATATATAATGTATAAGCACATATATGTATATATATATATATATATATATATATATAAATTAATATATATACATATATACATATACATGTTTATTAGATATATATATTAATATATATACATATACGTGTTTATTAGTTATATATACATATATGTTCTTATACATTATATATATAATAATTATATACACATACATGTGCTTATGAGTTACATATTATAATATGTATATACATATACGTGTCTATTAGCTATATATACATATATGTGCTTATACATTATATATAATAGTTATATAGACATGCACGTGCTTATGAGATATATATATATAATTAATAGACATGTGTGTATATATACACACACACACACATATACGAATTTATATATAACTCATAAGTGTTTATATATGTGTTTATGAGTCACATGAGTTATATATACATATGTATAAGTGTTTATCTATATGTATAAATATACATGTTTATGAATTATATATATATACACATGATATATATATATATATATATGTGACTCATACATATATATGAGTTACATGTGTGTGTGTGTGTCTGTGTGTGTGTGTGTGTGTGTGTGTGTGTGTGTGTGTGTGTGTGTGTGTATACGTGACTCATACATATATATGAGTTACATGTGTGTATAGATACATAACTCATATATATGTGTATGAGTCATGTATATATATATATATATATATATATATATATATATATATATATATATATATATATATATATATATATATATATATATATATATATATGTGGCTCATACATATATATGTATGAGTCACATATATACATGATTCATACACATATATATGAGTTATGTATCTATACACACATGTAACTCATATATATGTATGCGTCACATATATGTGTGTGTGTGTATGAGTCATGTATATATACACATGTGACTCTTACATATATGAGTCACGTGTATATATATGATTCACATGTATATATATGCATACATGACTCATACATATATGTTATATATATGAGTCACATGTATGTATATACGTGACTCATATGTGTGTATATGTGACTCATATGTTTATAAGTTATGTATACACACACACACATAAGAGACTCATATATATATATATATATATATATATATATATATATATATATATATATATATATATATATATATATATGTATGTGTGTGTATATATATATGTATATGTATATATGTTATATATATATGTATATATATATATATATATATATGTATATATATATGTGTGTGTGTATATGTATATATATGTGTGTGTGTGTATATACACATATATATGTATATTTATGAGTCTCATACATAAATATATATGTGACTCATAAACGTATGAATCATGTTATAACTTATATGTGTGTGTGTGTGTGACTCATACATATATAAACATATGAATCATGTATTATATATGTGATTCATATGTTTATATATGTATGAGTCACCTATATATATCATGTGTATATATAACTCATGTATATATGTGACTCATACATACATAAACATATGAATCATGTATTATATACGTGATTCATATGTTTATATATGTATGAGTCACATATATATATCATGTGTATATATAACCTATAAGTGTTTATCTATATATATAAATATACATGTTTATGAATTATATATATGTGTGTGTGTGTGTGTGTCTATATATGTATGTATGTATGTATGTATAACTCATAAGCATGTATATTTATATACAATTAATAAACATGTATATATATACACACGTATATATGTTCATGTAACATATATGTTTTAACATATATTTATATATGTATTTATATATGTGTGTGTATATATATACATATATTTGTTTATTAGTTGTATATACATATAGGTGCTTATAAGTTATTATATATGTATAACTTATAAGCACCTATATGTATACACAACTAATAAACATGTATATGTATATATATAACTCATAAGCACTTATATGTATATACAATTAATAAATATGTATATATATGTATATATATATTTATAACTCATAAACGTGTGTGTGTGTGTGTACAAATATATATCAATATACATATTTATATATATATAAATCATAAACATGTGTGTATATATATATTAATTATATATACATATATATATATATGCTTATACATTATATAATATAATTATATACACATATATGTGCTTATGAATTATATATATAACTCAGAAACATGTGTTTATGAGTTATATATAAATACATATATGTATATGTGTATATAAATATACGTGCTTATTACTTATATATTTATATACACACATGCTTATGAGTTATATATATTTTATATATAAAACTCATAAGCACTTGTGTGTGTGTGTGTGTGTGTGTGTTTATGAGTTATATATAAATTTGTATATGTATATACATATACATGTCTATTAATTATATATACATACGCGTGCATATGAGTTATATATATAATTCATAAGCACATATATGTGTATATAACTATTATATATATAATGTATAATCATATTATATATATATATATATATATATAACTCATAAGCACATGTCTATATAACTATTATATATATATAATATAAACATATATATGTATATATAATTAATAGACACATATATGTATATATACATATATGAATTTATATATAACTCATTAACACATATACATATATACTTATAAGTGTTTATGAGTTTTATATATATAATATATATAACTCATAAGCATATATATATATATATAAGTAATACACAGGTATATGTATATATACATATATTTATATATAACTCAGAAACACATATTATGTATTTATGAGTTATATATAAATACATATATGTATTTGTGTATATACATATACGTACTTATGAGTTATATATAATTAATAAACACGTATATGTGTATATACATATATACATATATGTGTATATACATATACACATATATGTATTTATATATAACTCATAAATATGAATATGTATATATAGATATGAGTTTATGAGATATATATATCTCATAAATATGTATGTGTATATATACATATGTGTTTATGAGTTGTGTGTGTGTGTGTGTGTGTTTATCTCATAAACATGTATATAATATATATAATTAATAAACACATATATATGTATGTTATATATACATGTACTCATAAACATATATATATACATGTTTTATATATAAATCATATATATATATACACACACATATAACTCATATACGTGTTTATGAGTTATTTATACATACTCATAAGCACACATATACATATTTATGAGATATATATAACACGTATATATGAGTTTTATATATAACACATATATATGTTTATGAGTTATATATATAATATGTATATATGAATTATATATATAACATATATATGTGTTATATATATTATATACGTGTTTTATATATAACATGTATGTATAATATATATACATGTTTATGAGTTATATATAAAACACATATATATGAATTATATATATAAAACATGTATATATATACATGTTTGTGAGTTATATATTTATGAGTTATATAACATGTATATACGTGTTATATATAATTCATAAACACATATATATAATTTATGAATTATATATAACATATACATGAGTCATGTATATAACATATATACATGTTATATATATAATTCATATATATATATATATATATATATATATATATATATTATATAACTCATAAACATGTATATATATTTATGAGTCATATATATAACTCATAAATAAGTATATATGCATGTTTATGAGTCATGTATATTTCATAAACATGTATATATACACATAGATACATGTTTATGAATTATATTATGTGTGTGTGTGTGTTTATGAGTTCTATCTATAACTCATAAACATGTACATATATGTTTATGAGTTATATATATGACTCATAAACACATGTATGTATATATAAACACATATATGTGTATAAACATATATAATTCATAAACACATATACATATATATGTTTATTAGTTATATTCATATACATGCTTATGAGTTATATACATACATACATACATATGTGTGTGTGTGTGTGTGTGTGTGTGTGTGTGTGTGTATGTATGTATATAACTCATAAACATGTATATGTATATGTATATACATATACATATCTATTAGTTATATATACATATATGTATTTATACATTATATATATAATAGTTATATACACATATATGTCCTTATAAAGTTTATATATAACTCATAAGCATGTGTATGTATATATATAATTAATAGACATGTATATGTATATACATATACGAATTTATATATAACTCATAAACACATAAATATACCTATAAGTGCTTATGAGTTTTATATATAAAACATATATAACTCATAAGCACGTGTATATATATAAGTAATAAATAAGTATATGTATATATACATATATGTATATGTGTATATACAAATATGTGTTTATTAATTATAAATATGTATACGTGTTTATGAGTTATATGTATAATTATATATAATTATAAACATGTATAGGTATATATACATATATGTATATATATATATATATATAACTTAAATACAAATATATATATATATATATATATATATAAACTCATGAACACATATATATGTGTTGTATATATATGTACTCATAAACATATATATGTGTTATATATATAAATCATAAAAACACACACACACACACACACACACATTATGTGTGTGTGTGTGTGTGTGTGTGTGTGTGTGTGTGTGTGTTTATGAGTTATATATACATACTCATAAACACGTGTATGTGTGTGTGTGTGTGTTTATGAGATATATATATATATAACATTTATATGAGTTATATATAACACACATATATGTTTATGAGTTATATATTAATGAGTTAATAACATGTATATGAGTTATATATATAATAAATATATATATATATATAATATATATGTGTTTATGAGTTATATATATATATATATATATATAAAACATGTGTATATATATACATGTTTGTGAGTTATATATAATATGTATATATTTGTGTTATATATAACTCATCTATGTGTTTTATATATAACTCATAAACATGTATATATAATTTATGAGTTATATATATAACATATATATGGGTCATGTATAAAACACACACACACACACACACATATACGTGTTTTATATATAACACATATAATATATATGTGTTTATGATTTATATATATATATATATATGAGTTATATATATATAACATGTGTGTATATATACAAGTTTGTGAGTTATATATAATATGTATATATAACTCATAAACATGTATATATAATTTATGAGTTATATATATAACATATATATGGGTCATGTATATAACACACACACACATAATTCATATATATATATATATATATATATATACACACACACACACACACACACACACCTCATAATAAAGTATATATATACATGTTTATGAGTCATATATATCTCATAAACAATAGGATCATGTAATGGGACACATAGAGAGCTTACAAAGTTTGCAGATCGAGAGAGATTTTAGAGTTAATAGACACATACCATCTAGTAAATTAATTACAATAGACATATCATAAATAACATATTTAGGAAAAGTATTTTATTTTTAAGATCTCACAAAGAGGGCAAGTGAAGAGCATACTTTTTTTCCTCATAACTCAACTACTAGGCTAAACTCTAGACTTGACTCTAGGCATTCAATGCTTATGACACGAAGAACTCCTCATATTTATATGATGAAATGAGATCAAAATTCAACACAAAGATGTTAAATTAATAGATAGAAGACAAAATGCTAAAATTTAGTGGGTTATGGGTCCACTATGTACCATCTAACAAGAAAAAACAAACAAGGAATCTATCGACACAATCGATGAGTTACCATATTTTGAAAGTGGTGAGGTCCAAAAAAAATAAAAGATAGTTATCATGCCCACATTCATGGATATGCATAGACCCTATAACTAGTATTTATATTAAACCAGTCATCATCATTGAATTCATATTCTTTTCAGGGAGAATAATGGTTGTCATCATCAGAATCAAAGTCGGTGTGGTCCATGTATAAAGCTAATGAAATTTCTAAGATATAACTGCCAGATGTAGGAGAAAACACAACTTGATGAATTATAGTGAACCATTTTCAAAGAGCCACTAACGGTTATGCAGGAGTTAAGCTAGCATATAGATTAACTTGAAAATTTTGAACTAAAAATATTTTAAACTTAATCCTGAAAGGTAGCCTTAAAATAATAAATATATTTCTCACTTGATATAGAGGGATGCAAATATTAGGATCATCAAAAGATTTTATTGGCATAATATAATCCAAAAATTCAAACAAGTAATCTAGTATTTTAGTAGATGATCAAAAACTCTCTGTAATAGGGTTAAAACTTGGCCAGAAAGTAAACCATTGAATTAGGAATTCAAAACCATGCCTACAAATAAAATTTTTAAATGGATTATTTATACCAGTAATCTTTAGATTATTAGTTTCATGATATAACATTATTGTTAAATACTATCTTTTGCCATCAAGTTTTTGAAACTAAGATGTCCATGTCAAATGAGTATTATTGAGTTTTGCAGAAGTTTCATGAGATTTTTTGGTGAGAGCATCAATTTCATAAGTTAACTGATTAAAAACAAATGGATTGGATCTCCATATATGCTGATAAAAAAAATTATAAACTTTAGTAACTGTTACTACCATGACAAACCATTCTGAATTATCTAAATTGAATTTTTTAGATATAAAATCAGCAAGACAATTCTTTTTTTTCAAGAATATGCTCAACAGAGAAGTCAAAGTCTGACAGAAATGTTTCCCATTTGGTTAATCTACTCACAGACCCTTTTTTTTAGATTATTAATAGAAATAAGAATACTCATAAATTTATTTAAATCAGATCTAACAAGACTTTTTTTTATCTCAGAAAAAACATAAAAGATTGAATGGCCTTAATAATAGCAAGAATTTCTTTATGAGTAGAATGAAATTTTTTTTGACCCTGTTTAAAATTTTCTCAAGCAAATATATAATATTTTTTTGAACCATCTGATAGTCTTTCTTTAAGAACTGCACCTCAATATAATTCAAAAGCATCTATTTCAATAATCTTTAGACCATTACCAAGTAAAACTAAAAGTGGTAAATTCTGACAATTTTATTTTATCTTTTGAATAGTGTTTGTCATTTCATCCAACCATGTTGAAGGATTCTTTGTTAGCCTTTTATTTAAAAGAATTATGTCATGTGCAATATTATAACCATAACTTGTTACATAGTTTACATAGCCAAGAAATCTTTGTAGTAAATTTTTATCTTTGAGCTCATCAGGAAAATCTTTAATATTTTTTAAAACATGTTCCTAAATTGCAACTTCTCCTAATTTTATAATAACTCCTAAAAACTCAATCTCATTTTTGAGAATTGATATTTTTTTTTCAAATAAAACTAGACCATTGTCAAACACAATCTGATAGAATTATTCTAGATGATTTAGATAATCTTTAAATGATTTTGAAAAGACTAATATATCATCTATATAGACAATTATAAAATAAGAATATGCTAAAAAAAAATATTCATTATTTATTGAAATATGCTAGGAGCAGTCTTTAAACTAAAGATAGGATATTTCATTCATGTTGTCTAAATGGAGTAACAAATGCATTCTTGTACCTAGCTTGTTTTGCTTTATATATCTATCAAAATCTTGATTTTAAATCAAAAAATTTGTAAACTTTGCTTCCACTTATTCTTTTCGAGATTTTATTTTTTGAAGGAATAAAATGTTGAACAGGTAAAATATATTTATTAAGAGGAACATTATTTATAACTAGTCTCGTTTTACCCCTTATCTACTCTAATCTTTTATTTATATAAAATGCTTTACAAGCCCAAGGGATATAAAATATCTTATCAAACCTTGTTCCTTTAATTTCTTTATCTCCTAAAAACATTCTTCTCTAATTGAAGGAGACATTCATGAATGATGTGCCTTAAACTTGGGTTCTATTTCTTTGACATTTTTATCTTTTATCATCTTCAATTTGATTATGTATTCATATCTAAATTTCTTATATAAAGAATATTTTTATGCAAGAATGATTTCATGCAGCTGAATTATGATAGGGTAGAAAGTAGCCAAGTTATCTAAACCAATCATCATATCATACATTGACATTTCATGTTGTAGTATCTTAAAATGATAGATAAAGTCACCAAACATAACTGAAATAACTGTAAATAATTCTAAAACTATAATTTTTGTATTGAAATTTAACTTATGAAAGTCAACTTTTCACATATCAACAGGTATAAAATGATATCTAACAAGAGAGATATCAGTACCTATATCAAGAAAGACATCTAAGCTATATAATTTAAAACCATCCTATTTAATATTAATTTCACATACTAAATTATTAGTATTATATACTACTATTTGATGTATGTTTTAATAATTATGAGAGGTTTCCCTCCCCTAAAAATGATATTTTATCTCATTAGTTATTTCGATCAATTCTTCTTCAAATAGGTGTTCATGTTCGTCAACAAGAGATTCTTTTCAAGATTTTATTTTTTGAAGGAATAAATGTTGAACAGGTAAAATATATTTATTAAGAAGAACATAATTTATAACTAGTCTCGTTTTACCCCTTATCTACTCTAATCTTTTATTTATATAAAATTCTTTACAAGCCCAAGGGATATAAAATATCTTATCAAACCTGGTTCCTTTAATTTCTTTATCTCCTAAAAACATTCTTCTCTAAGTGAAGGAGACATTCATGAATGATGTGCCTTAAACTTGGGTTCTATTTCTTTGACATTTTTATCTTTTATCATCTTCAATTTGATTATGTATTCATATCTAAATTTCTTATATAAAGGATATTTTTATGCAAGAATGATTTCATGCAGCTGAATTATGATAGGGTAGAAAGTAGCCAAGTTATCTAAACCAATCATCATATCATACATTGACATTTCATGTTTTAGTATCTTAAAATGATAGATAAAGTCACCAAACATAACTGAAATAACTGTAAATAATTCTAAAACTATAATTTTTGTATTGAAATTTAACTTATGAAAGTCAACTTTTCACATATCAACAGGTATAAAATGATATCTAGCAAGAGAGATATCAGTACCTATATCAAGAAAGACATCTAAGCTATATAATTTAAAACCATCCTATTTAATATTAATTTCACATACTTAATTATTAGTATTATATACTACTATTTGATGTATGTTTTAATAATTATGAGAGGTTTCCCTCCCCTAAAAATGATATTTTATCTCATTAGTTATTTCGATCAATTCTTCTTCAAATAGGTGTTCATGTTCGTCAACAAGAGATTCTTTTCAAGATTTTATTTTTTGAAGGAATAAAATGTTGAACAAGTAAAATATATTTATTAAGAGGAACATAATTTATAACTAGTCTCGTTTTACCCCTTATCTACTCTAATCTTTTATTTATATAAAATTCTTTACAAGCCCAAGGGATATAAAATATCTTATCAAACCTGGTTCCTTTAATTTCTTTATCTCCTAAAAAAATTCTTCTCTAAGTGAAGGAGACATTCATGAATGATGTGCCTTAAACTTGGGTTCTATTTCTTTGACATTTTTATCTTTTATCATCTTCAATTTGATTATGTATTCATATCTAAATTTCTTATATAAAGAATATTTTTATGCAAGAATGATTTCATGCAGCTGAATTATGATAGGGTAGAAAGTAGCCAAGTTATCTAAACCAATCATCATATCATACATTGACATTTCATGTTTTAGTATCTTAAAATGATAGATAAAGTCACCAAACATAACTGAAATAACTATAAATAATTCTAAAACTATAATTTTTGTATTGAAATTTAACTTATGAAAGTCAACTTTTCACATATCAACAGGTATAAAATGATATCTAGCAAGAGAGATATCAGTACCTATATCAAGAAAGACATCTAAGCTATATAATTTAAAACCATCCTATTTAATATTAATTTCACATACTAAATTATTAGTATTATATACTACTATTTGATGTATGTTTTAATAATTATGAGAGGTTTCCCTCCCCTAAAAATGATATTTTATCTCATTAGTTATTTCGATCAATTCTTCTTCAAATAGGCGTTCATGTTCGTCAACAAGAGATTCTTCTTTCAGAAGATCTTGTAATTTAGTCTGAGCTTTAGTCAAAAAGATCTAAAGTTGATAGATGTACTTCTTTCACCAAGTAGCTCTATCAAATGTGTCAGGTTGATAGGCAGCTTCAATCGGAGAAGCTTCCTGAGTTTTGAACTGAAATTCTTGAGACAAAATATTCTTTTGCCTTTTTTTGAGCTAAATAGAGAGAATATTTCTGGTTAGTAAGTACAATTGTTTTTGTAAAAATATTCTTTCAGAGATCATATAGGCAAAAAATTTAGCATATATTTCTTTGAGGAAAGATATTTGTTGAAATAAACTCAAGGCATCTAGAAAAGAAGTAGAAATCATATGAATATGAAATCCTATATCATAATCATAATTAGATAATTGATGTTTTGATTCAATGTCAACTAGATTCAAATTTACTTGATTATCATATTCATCACTATCAAATGCTTCTCACAAAATATTTGACTCATATTAAAGTTCATTTTCTTCTGAAACTAAAACATATTCATCTTCATTGATTCCATGGCTATTCAAAAAATTATTCTTTTTAGATTTTTTTCTCTTATTAAGACATTTATTTGCATAATGATCATCTTGACATATGAAACATTTGACAGGCTTCTTTTGGAACCCTTTTTTTTTAATATCCTTCTTAGACCAAATTTTATTTTTTAATATTTATATCTAAGCTTCCAAGACTTAATATAAGTAAATTTTTTTTCTGAGAAATATTTTCAAGAATAAGATTTTTTCTTCTTTTTATATTTTCTATATCTATACACATCTATACAACCAAAATTATCATTGATAGAATTGTATAATTTTACACCAATTTGTTTGTGAAACTTCATAGTTTCTTTTTACACTTTTCTTTATGCACATAACCTTTCATTAACTATAATATTTTGATTTATCCTTCTAAAAGACATGGTTGGAATATTATCACCCATAACAGCTTTATATTTAGTAGTAAAATATTTAAGAAATGATTCTGTATACATAATCTTGTATGTTGGATTAAAAATTTCTTTAGTATTATAGAACATATTCTCTAGATAACACATATATTCATCTAACCTGGTCATATCACATAACTGGACTTTAAAAAAAATTATTTTGTTTGCCTCTTTATCATTATCAAGTGTGCCAACAAATTCAGAAAGTAAAGCATTAAGAGTGTAGAGATAGGTTATGGATGAGTATATATGCTTTCATGAAACGCTAGACCACTAATATCCCACCATTATTTGATATTTTCTATGAACCCATTTATAATTTTCTAACTAATATTGAAAGGATCTTTCTTAAAACTATGAATTTTTACATTGGTTCAAGCTAACATTACATGAATCATTTCCTTCCTTTTTTCTGGTGGTTCATAATTGAATTTATAAAAGAAAGGTTGAAGGTTCAATGTCCTTATTTGAAAATATAGTAGAGGTCTAGACTTTGAAGATTCTCATATATCAAAATAACATTCAATTTTGGCAGGTTCAATCATAGCCAATCTTACTTGGAAGATCTTATCAAGAGATTTTTTAGAATCAGAGAGATTTTTTGATTTAGATTTCATGAATGATTCTCTTTATATTTTTAAAATATTTTGTAAAGAATAGATATTATGACTATAATAAATATGTTCTAAGACAACAATTTATGGTTGTGATTGAGAATATTATCCTTTATCTTTTAGTGAATCTAGAATATCAAGAATAGAAGATAAGCTAGAATTTTAGTTTACAATTTCTCTAGCTATGCTATCAGAAATTAAAGATAGCTATCTGATTTATTGATGTGTTTGTTCCTATTTTGTCTTAAAAGTAAAAATTTAAGTTTTCAAATCTGTCTCAATAAAAACCATACTAGTCTTAAGCTAATCTTGGTTTTGACTGATAACCTTTTTCTCAGCAATCATATCATCTACCTTTGTTTCAAAAGATTATTTTTGTAGTCTAATGTTGTTGGATTTATTATCTATTTTTTGAATAAGATGACTATAATAGATAGTAATATTATCATTTAAAACATTGATAGCTCTAGTAATTTCTCTTTTCTGATATAACTCAATATATTTTAACATCTTAGAAACTGAATCAAGATTGTATTTTATTTATAAAACTTTATTATTTAAATATTTAGTTGCAAGATTATTCTAATTCATTAAGTTAACTTTTGTAGACTAATCAAGATTTTTATCAGATGTTTTGAGATAATAAATTTGTGCCTTATATTTTCTATCAAGTGAATATTTATTGAAATCAGTAGGCTTTGAGAATCCTTTTTTTGTGTATGATTCATCTCCAAGAGGAGTTTTCCATTTATGACATTTCTCTTTTTTTTTAATCTTTTCTACAAAAGTTTCTTTCATATTAATTATTTTGGCTTTAGGAAGTAACTTCTTATTTTTCTCAAGCAGTTCTTGTATGGCTAAATCTATTTTAATCATGTGAATACTAGATTGATTTGGATTACTTATGATTTTTTGGCAATCAATACAGTAATATGAATTTATTTAAGGGTCAGACTTTTTTGAGATGTAGATAGTGAGGATTGATTGGAGGCAAGGGTTTTTGTAATTATATGTTTAGCATATGGTCTTTTAAATCATTATGAGAGTCAAATATGATAAAAAAAAATTATTTGGAAAATTTTTTACAGATGTAGTAAATGATAAGGATTTCTTGAGCTTCTAAACAAAGTCTATGTCTACTATCCATTTTTTGAAAAACTTAAGATCTAACCAAGAAATTGATTCGATTGAGATTATCTAACTATTTTTTGTTACATGACACACCACACTTTTGCTTTGAGTGGGAGTATGTTTGATAGCAAGGTGAAGGGTATTAGTTAGACAATACATGACCTAATATTTAATAGCAAGAGGATAAGATCTAGGGATCATATCTAATCCATAAGTTTAAAAGAAAAGATTCAGTACTTTATTTAAGTTTTCTTCTTGATGAATGGTGACTAGATAATTTGGATACACAGTTATAAAAATCAGATCATCATGAAGACCAATTTGAATAGTATTTTGTAAATAAGAACTAAAGTTGGTATGTCTATTATTAAGTAAACATTTTAAAATAAAAACATTCAGACCTCTTTTGAATAAAGGGAAAAAATCAATAGTAATGGTCTCAATAGATTCCTTATTTGTTTTTTCTTATTAGGCAGTGCGTAGTGGGTCCATAACCTACTAACTTTTGTCATCTTGCCTTCTATCTATTGATTTGACATCTTTGTGTCAACTATTGATCTTCTTATTTCATCTTATAAATATGAGTTCTTCATGTCATAAGCATTGAATTTCTAGACTCAAGTCTAGAGTTTATCCTAGTAGTTGACTCATAGCAAGTCAAAAAAATAGATGTTCTTCACTTGCCCTCTTTATGAGATCTTATAAATCAAAAAAATTTGCTAAATATGTTATTTATGATATGTCTATTTTAATTACTCTAATAGATGTTACGTGTTTGTTATCTCTAAAATCTCTTTCAATCTCTAAGCTCTAATACCATTAACAACATGATCGTGTAATGGGACACACAAAGACTCAATTACTAGAACCATCAATGTTTTAAATGATAATATTACTACCCATCATAGTCAATTTATTCAAAAAATAGATAATGAATCCAAAAGCATTAGACTATAACAACAATCTATTGAAACAAAGTTAGATGATATGATTGCTAAACAAAAATTTATCAGTTAAAGCCAAGATCAGCTTAAGACTAGTATGGTTTCTATTGAGACAGATTTGAAAATATAAATTGTTACTCTTGAGATAAAATAAGAAGCACATCAAGAAATCAGATAGCTATCTTCAACTTCTAATAGTATAACTAAATAAATTTTAAATCAAAATTATAGCTTATCTTCTATTTTTGATATTCTAGATTCAATAAAAGATAAAGGACAATCTTCTTTACCATAGCCAAAAATTATTGTCTCAAAACATATTGATTACAGTCAAAATATCTATTTCTAGAAAAATATTTTAAAAATACAAAGAGAATCATTCACAAAATCTAAATTAAAATGTCTATCTAATTCTAAAAAATCTCTTGATAAGATCTTCCAAGTAGGAATGACTAAGATTGAACTTACCAAAACTGAAAGTTATTTTGATATAAGAGAATCTTCAAAGTCTAGACCTCCACTAGATTCTCATATAAGGACATTTAACCTTCAACATTTATTTTGTAAATTCAATTGTGAACCACCCAAAAAAAATAAAAAATGATTCATGCAATGTTAGCTTGAACTAGTGTACATATTCATGGTCTTCATAAAGATTCTTTTAGTGTTAGTCAGCAAATTGCAAATGGGTTCATAAGAAATATCAAAGAATGATGGGATGCTAGTGGTCCAGTGTTTCATAAAAGTATATACACTCATCCAAAACCTATCTCTGCACTCTGAAATGATTTACTTTCTAAATTTATTGGCACACTTGATAATGATAAATATGTAAACAAAACAAAGTTTCTTAAATCCTAATTGTGTGATATGACCAGTCTAGATGAATATGCATGCTATATAAAGAATTTGTTTTATAATACTAGAGAAATCTTTAATTCAGCATACAATATTAGGTATATAAAATTATTTTTAAAATATTTTTCTACCAAATATAAAGTTGTTATGGGTAATAATCTTCTAAATATGTCCTTTAAAGAGATAAATCATAATATTAAACTAGTCAATGAAAGGTTATGTTTAGAAAAAAAGTACAGAAAGAAATTATGAATTTTGATAAATAATATGGTGCAAAATTTTATAATTTTATCAATGATAATTTTGGTTGTATATTTATGCATAGATATAGATAGTATAAAAAGAATAAATCTCATTCTTACAAATGTTCCTCAAAAAAAGAATTTACTGATAATAAGTCTTGGAAGCCTAGATATAAATCTAGAAAAAAGAAATTTAGTCCAAGAAGGATATTCAGAAAAAAAAAACTATGGGTTCCAAAAGAAGCCTATCAAATATTTCATCTATCAAGGTCATCATAATGTAAATAAATGTCTTAATAAGAGAAAAAATTCCAAAAATATTAAGTTTTTAAATAGTCATGGAATCAATGAAGATGAATATGTTTTAGTTTCAGAAGAAGATGAACTTTAATATGAGTAAGATATATTGTGGGAAGCATCTGATAGTGTTGAATCTGATAATCAAGTAAATATGAATCTAATTGACACTAAATCATAAGATGAATCATCTAATATGATTCTAATATAATATTTTAGATTCATATGATTTTTGCTCCTTTTCCAGACATCTTGAGTTTATCCCAACAAATATCTTTCCTCAAAGAAAGATATGCTAAAATTTTTGCCTATATGATCTTTGAAAGAATGTTTTTAAACTAATAAATTGTAGCTGTTGAGTAAAAATATTCTCTCTATTTAGCTCAACAAAAAAGGCAAAAATATATTTTATCCCAATAATTTTAATCTAAAAACTAGAAAGCTTCTCCGATTGAAGCTGCCTATCAACCTGACACATATGATAAAGCTACTTGATGAAAGAAGTGCATCTATCAAATTCGACTCTTCCTAGCTAAAGCTCAAACTGAATTACAAGATCGTCTGAAGGAAGAAGCTCTTATTGATGAACATGAACACCTCTTTGAATAAAAATTGTTCCAAATAACTAATAAGATAGAATCTCATTTTAAGGGGGAAAACCTCTCATAATAATTCAAACATACATCATATATCAATATATAATAAGTCTATGTCTACAAATAACAAAGACAAAAGTCATAAATGTTATGATTCACTAATAATCTAGTCTATGAAATTCAGATTAAATAGAATAATTTTAAACTATATAGCTTGGACGTCTTGCTTGATACAAGTGTTAATATCTCTCTTGCTAGATATCATTCTATCCCTATTGATATGTGGAAAGTTGACTTTCATAAGTTAACTTTCAATACAAAAATTATAGTTTTAGAATTGTCTACAGTTATTTTTGTTATGCTTGGTGACTTTATCTATCATTTTAAGATAATACAACATGAAATGTCAATCTATGATATGATGATTGGTTCAGATAAGTTGTCTACTTTCTACCCTATCAAAATTCAATCACATGAAATAATTCTTACACAAAAATATTTTTTTATAAGAAATCCAGATATAAAAGCATAATTTTTATTTAAAAAGTCTAAAAAAATTAGTTGATATCAGATGGAAACAATAAAAAGTAAATCTTTGTCATGCTAGCATTAAACCATTAATTGTAAAACTTAAAAAATAGTATTGCTCTGAAAATCCTTTGGCATTCAGAGATAGAAAAATATATGAATACAGAATCGAATTGAAGATGGTAAAAAATAGAAATGACAAAAAAATAGAACCCAAATTTAAGGTACATCATTCAAGAATATCTCCTTCACTTAGAAAAGAATATTTTTTAGAGATAACGCAATTAAAGTAATAAGGTTTGATAAGATATTTTAATATCCCTTGGGATTTTGAAGTATTTTATGTAAATAAAAGATCAAAGCAAATAAGGGGTAAAAAGAGACTAGTTATAAATTATGTTCCTCTTAATAAATATATTTTATCTATTCAGCATCATATTCTTTCAAAACATGAAATCTTGTAAATAATAAGTGGAAGCAACATTTACAATAAGTTTGATTTAAAATCAAGATTTTGGTAGATACAAGTAGCAAAATAAGATAAGTACAAAACTGTATTTGTTACTCCATTTATACAATATGAATGAAATGTCCTACCCTTTGGCTTAAAGACTGCTCCTAGCATATTTCAAAAAAAGATGAATAATTTTTTTTAACATATTATAATTTTATCATTATCTATATATATGATATATTAGACTTTTCAAAATCACCTAAAGATCATCGAAATCATTTAGAACAATTTTATCAAATTGTGTTTGACAATGGTCTAGTTTTATCTGAGAAAAAATGTTAGTTTTTAGAGATGAGATTGAGTTTTTAGGAGCTACTAGAAAATTAGGAGAAGTTGCAGTTCAGACACATGTTTTAAAGAATATTAATTTTTTTCAATAGGGTTAGTTATGTTTTAAAGATAATTGCTTTCACATAAGTCAAATCTTAGGAGTTTTTTTTTCCTTAGTTTGTTCTATTTTTCCCTATTTTGTTCATGTTCAAGAAATCCCAAATTTATTCTTCACCAATTAAAGTGTGTTAATATTAAAATGAATCCATGCCCAATGAACTAGAAGGCTATTAGAAACATCTGTACGATATACTGGAAAAAACTTTTAAGTATATAAATATATAATATATTTATATTTATATATATATATATATATATGAGATCAAAAATAAAAATTTGCTACAAAGATTTCTTGGCTGGTTAAACTATGTAGCAAGTTATTATTATAATATTACACAAGACAAAATTCTTATAAATAAAAGGCTAACAAATAATCTATTAGCATGGTCAGATGAAATGATAAAATTTGTTCAAAGAATAAAATAAAATTGTTAGAATTTACCACCTTTAGTTTTACCTGATAATGCTTTAAAAATTATTGAAATAGATGCTTCAAAATTATATTGGGGTGCAGTTCTTAAAAAAAGACTGTTAGATGATTCAGAAAAACCTTACAGATTTATTTCAAGAAATTTTAAATAGGCTCAAAATAATTATCATTCTACTCATAAATAAATTCTTGATGTTATTAAGGCTATTCAAGCTTTTATGCTTTTTTGTGAGATCAAAAAACTTTGTTGTTAGATCTAATTTAAATAACTTTATGAGTATTATTTATTCTATTGATAATCTAAAAAAAAGGATCTGTGAGTAGATTAACCAAGTGGATAATATTTCTATCAGAGTTTAATTTTTATATTGAACATATTCTTATAAAAAAGAATTATCTTATTGATTTTATATCTAGAGAATTCAATTCAGATAATTCAAAATGATCAGTCATGGTAGTAATAGTTACTAAAGTTTGTGAAAAATTTCATCAGCATATATGGAGATCCACTCCATCTATTACTAATCAGTTAACTCATGAAATCGATGCTCTCACCATAAAATCTCATGAAAATTTTGTAGTACTCAATAATAATCATTTGGCATGGACATCTCAGTTTCAAGAACTTGATGGCAAAAGATGATGGTTAATAATAATATTATATCATGAACTTAATAATTCAAAGATTACTGGTATAAATAATTCATTTAAAAAATTTATTTGTAGACATGATTTGGAATTCCTAATTCATTGGCATACTTTTTGACCAAGTTTTAACCCTACTACAAAGAATTTATAATCATCTACTAAAATACCAGATTATTTGTTTGAATTTTTGGGTTATATTATGCCAATTAAAGCTTTTGATGATCATGTTGTTCGTATACTTCTAGATCAAGTGAGAAATATATTTATTACTTTAAAGATACCTTTCAAATTTAAGTTTGAAATATTTTCAATTTAAAATTTTTAAGTTAATCTACATGCTAGCTTAGCTCCTACACAACTATTAGTGACTCTTTAGAAATGGTTCACTATAATTCATTAAGCTATATTTCCTCTTACACCTGACAGTCGTATCTGAAGGATTCCATCAGCTTTATACATGGACCATACTGACTTTGATTTTGATGATGATAACCATTATTCTCTTTAAGAAGAATATGAATTCAATGATGATGATTGATTTAATATAAATACTACTTTGAGGTTTATCTGTAGCCATGAATGTGGGTATCATAACCTTCTCTTATTTTTTATGGACCTCACCACTTTCAAAAGATGGTAACTTGTCAGTTAATTCGACAGATTCTTTGTTTGTTTTTTCTTGTTAGATGGTGCACAGTGGACCCATAACCCACTAACTTTTGACATCTTACCTTCTATTCATTGATTCAATATCTTTATGTTAATTTTTGATCTTATCATTTCATCTTATAAATATGAGGAGTTATTCATGTCATAAGCATTGAATACCTAGAGTCAATTCTAGAGTTTAGCCTTGTATTTGAGTCATAGTGAGTTAAAAAAAGCATATGTTCTTTGCTTTCCCTCTTTGTGAGATCCTGTGAATCAAAAACTTTTTCTAAATATGTTATTTATGATGTCTATTATAATTACTCTTCTAGATGTTACGTGTTTGTTAGTTCTGAAATCTCTCTCGATCTCTAAGCTATATAAGCTCTCTGTGTGTCCTATTTCATGATCTTGTTGTTAATGGTACAATAGGACACATAGAGAGCTTATAGAGCATACAGATTGAGAGATATTTTATAGCTAATAAACACGCAACATCTAGTAGAGTAATTAAAATAGACATATCATAAATAACATATTTAATTTAAAAAAATGATTCGTAGGATCCCACAAAAAGGGAAAGCAAAGAGAGTACACTTTTTCCTGACTCTCTATGACTTAACTACTAGGTTAAACTTTAGACTTGACTTTAGGAATTCAATGCTTATGAAATGAAGAACTCCTCATATGTATAGGATGAAATGAGAAGATCAATGGTTGACACAAAGATGTCAAATCAACAGACAAAAGGTAAGATGCCAAAATTTAGTAGATTATGGGCCCACTACACACCGCTTAACAAGAAAAAATAAATAGGGAATCTATTACCATGATCGATATATTATCACCTTTTGAAAGTAATGAGGTCCATAAAAAATAAGAGAGGATTATCATGCCCATATTCACGACTATAGATAGACCCCGTAACTAGTCTTTATATTAAATTAGTCATCATCATTAAATTCATATTCTCCTTGGGGAGAATAATGGTTTTCATAATCAGAATCAAAGTCAGTGTGGTCCATGTATAAATCTAATGGAATCCTTAAGATACAACCACCAAGGGTAGGAGGAAACACAGCTTGATGACTTATAGTGAACCATTTTCAAAGAGATGCTAATGATTGTGTAGGAGCTAAACTAGCATGTAAATTAACTTGAAATTTTTAAATTAAAAATATTTCAAACTTAATCCTAAAAGGTATCTTTAAAGCAATAAATATATTTTTCACTTGATCTGGAGAGATACAAATAATAGGATCATCAGAAGATTTCATTCACATAATATAATTTAAAAATTCAAATACGTAATTTATAATTTCAATAGATAACCAAAAATTCTCTTTAGTAAGATTAAAACTTGGCCAGAAGGTAGACCATTAAATTAGGAATTCAAAACTATGCCTATAAATAAAAATTTTAAATGGATTATTTATACTAGTAATCTTTGGATTATTAGCTTCATGATATAAAATTATTGTTGAACACCACATTTTGCTATCAAGTTCTTGAAATTAAGATGTCCATGTCAAATGATTATTATTGAGTTCTGTAGAAGCTTCATGAGATTTTTTGATGAGAGCATCAATTTCATAAGTTAACTAATTAGTAACAGATGTAGTGGATTTTCATATATGTTGATAAAATTCTTTATGAATTTTAGTAACTGTTATTATTATGATTAACTATTTTGAATTATCTAAATTGAATTCTCTGGATATAAAATTAGCAAGACAATTATTTTTTCTAAAAATATGTTCAATAAAAAAGTCAAAGTCTGATAGAAATGTTGCTCCCCTGGTTAATCTGCTCAGTGATCTTTTTTTTAGATTATCAGTAGAATGAAGAATACTCATAAAGTTATTTAAATCAAATCTAACAAGAATTTTTTTTGATCTCACAAAAAACATAAAATCTTGAATAGTCTTAATAACAGCGAGAATTTTTTTATGAGTAGAATGATAATTTTTTTAAGTTTGTTTAAAATTTCTTGAAGCAAATTTATAAAGTTTTTTTGAACCATCTGACAATCTTTTTTTAAGAACTGCATCCCAATATAATTTTGAAGTATCTATTTCAATAATCCTTAGACCATTACCAAATAAAACTAAAGGTGGTAAATTCTAACAATTTTGTTTTATCTTTTGAATAGCTTTTATCATTTTATTCAACCATTCTGGAGGATTCTGTGTTAAACTTTTATTTAGAAGAATTTTGTCATGTGCAATATTATAATAATTTGTTACATAATTTATACAACCAAAAAATCTTTGTAAAAAAAAATTATCTTTGAACTCATCAGGAAAAAATTTATTCTTGAACTACAACTTCTCCTAATTTTATAATAACTCATAAAAACTCAATCTCATCTTTAAAAACTGATATATTTTTTTCAGACAAAATTAGACCATTGTCAAACACAATCTGATAAAATTGTTCTATATGATTTAGATGATCTTTAGGTGATTTTGAAAATACTAATATATCATCTATATAGACAATGATAAAATCAAACTATGCTAAGAAAATTTTATTCATTATTTTTTGAAATATGCTAGAAACAATCTTAAAGCCAAAGGATAAGACATTTTATTTATATTGTCCAAATAGAGTAACAAATGTATTCTTATACCTATCTCGTTATGCTACTTGTATCTGCCAAAATCTTGATTTTAAATTAAACATACTGTAAACTTTATTTCCAATTATTATTTGCAAGATTTCATCTTTTGAAAGAATAAGATGCTAAACAGGTAAAACATATTTATTAAGAAAAATATAATTTATAACTAGTCTCTTTTTACCTCTTATTTACTCTGATTTTTTATTTACATAAAATGCTTCACAAACTCAAGGGCTATTAGAATCTCTTATCAAACCTTGTTCCTTTAATTGATTCATCTCCTAAAAACATTCTTCTTCAAGTGAAAGAGACATTCCTGAATGATGTGCCTTAAACTTGGGTTCTATTTCTTTGCCATTTTTATCCTTTACCATATTCAATTTGATTCTGCATTCATGTATTTTTCTATCTCTGAATGCCAAAAGATTTTATAGCAACAATCCTTTTTAAGTTTTTCAATTATTAGTTTAATGATAGCATGCAAAAGATTTACCTTATATGGTATCCATCTGGTATCAACTGATTTTTTTTACTTTTCTTTCATAAGAATTCTACATTCATATCTAGATTTCTTGTATAAATAATATTTTTATGCAAGAATTATTTCTTGTGACTGAATTATGATAGAATAAAAAATAACTAAGTTATCTGAACCAATCATCATATCATACATTAGCATTTCATGTTGTACTATCTTAAAATGATAGATAGAGTCACCAAGCATAAAAAGAATAATTGTAGATAATTCTAAAACTATAATTTTTGTATCGAAAGTTAACTTATGAAAGCTTTCCACATATCAGTAGGGATAGAATGATATCTAGAAAGAGAGATATCAACACCTGTATCAAACAAGACATCCAAGCTATATGATTTAAAATCATCTTATTTAATCTAAATTTTACATACTAGATTATTGATATTATATACTAATATATGATGTATGTTTGAATTATTATGAAAGGTTTTTCTCTTTCAAAATGAGATTATATCTCATTAGTTGTTTGGAGTAATTCTTCTTCAAATAAGTGTTCATGTTCATCATCAAGAGCTTATTATTATAGAAGATCTTGTAATTTAGTCTGAGCTTTAGCTAAGAAGAGCTAAAGTTGATAGATACACTTCTTTCATCAAGTAGCTCTATCATATATGTCGGGTTGATAGGTAGCTTCAACTAGAGAAGCTTTCTTATTTTTGGACTAAATTTTTTGAGACGATATATTTTTACCTTTTTTTTTGAGCTAAATGGAGAAAATATTTTTGCTCAACAACTATAATTTGTTGTTGTAAAAACATTCTTTCAGAGATCATATAGGCAAGAATTTTAGCATATCTTTCTTTGAGGAAAGATATTTTTTGGGATAAACTCAAGGCATCTGAAAAAGGAGTAAAAATCATATGAATCTAAAATATTATATCAAAATTATAATCAAATGATTCATCTTATGACTCAGTGTCAGTTAGATTCATATTTACTTGATTATTAGATTCATCACTATCAGATGCTTCTCACAAAATATCTGACTCATATTGAAGTTTATCTTTTTTTGAAACTAAAACATATTCATCTTCATTGATTCTATGGCTATTCAAAAAAAAAATCTAGGATTCTTTTCTTTTATTAGGATATTTATTTGCATAATGATTACCTTGACAGATGAAACAATTGATAGGCTTCTTTTGGAACCCATGTTTCTTTTTTTTTAATATCTTTTTTGGATCAAATTTATTTTTTCTAGATTTATATCTAGGCTTCCAAGACTTATTATGAGTAAATTATTTTTTTGATGAACATTTGCAAGAATGATATTTCTTCTTCTTCTTATACTGTATATATCTATGCACATCCATACAACCAAAATTATCATTGATAAAATTATAAAATTTTGCACCAATTAATTTATGAAACTTCATAGTTTCTTTTTGTGCCTTTCTTTTTGCACATAACCTTTCATTGATTGATTTAATATTTTGATTTATCCTTCCAAAGGATATGGTTGAGATATTATCACCCATAGCAGCTTTATATTTGATAGCAAAATATTTAAGAAATGATTCTATATACCTTATCTTGTATGCTAAATTAAAGATTTCTCTAGTATTATAGAACAAATTCTCCATATAGCACATATATTCATCTAATTTGGTCATATCACATATTTAAGCTTTAAAAAACTTTGCTTTGTTTGCCTCTTTAGATATATGTATTTATATATAACTCATAAACACATTCTCCATATAGCACATATATTCATCTAGTCTGATCATATCACATAATTAAGCTTTAAAAAACTTTGTTTTGTTTTCCTCTTTACATATAATATTTATATATAACTCATAAATATGAATTACATGTTTATGAGTTATATATAAATACATATATGTATATGTGTATATACATATACGTGTTTATTAATTATAAATACGTATATGTACTTATGAGTTATATATATATATATATATATATATATATATATATATATATATATATATATATATATATATATATAACTAATGTGTGTGTGTGTGTGTGTGTTTATATATAACTCATAAACATGTATATATAATTTATGAGTTATATATATAACATATATATGGGTCATGTATATAACACACACACACACACACATATATGTTATATATATAATTTATATATATATATACGTATTATATATAACTCATGAACATGTATATATGTGTTTATGAGTCATCTATATAACTCATAAATAGGGATATATATATATATATATGAGTCGTATATATCTTATAAACATATATATGTGTATATATACATATAGATACATGTTTATGAATTATATATTAAATGATGACACCCCCTTGTAGGTGTCTAAAAATCCATTAAAATGAGCAAATAAGTAGAAAATGAGGGGTTGTGTTGTTGTAATTAACCTCACACAATCTTTATAGAGGTCTAAACACATGTTGTAGGTCTTAAAAATGACTTTAGAGGCATAAAAAAAAACTATAGAGACACACACTAAGTTGCTACCAAAAATAGATTATTGCTACAGGTACCTACGGCAATAGATGTATATTGTTATGATTATTTGCATCAATGGTTTTAGGTTGTTATAGGTACCTACAACAATGGTTTTAGGTTATTACGGGTACCTACAATGCTAGCTATAGGTGACTGTTCATAATTTTCAGCAACCTAAAGGACTTTAAACTTATAAATCAAAATTCAAACTTTCAAAACAAAATTCACATATTTAACACTCACAAGCATTGATAAAAATACAATAGATATTATTATAATTAGACTATATTATAATCAAAAGATAGTGTTTTACACTCTTACATGTAGTTTCAAAAAAAAAATTAAAATAGAGCTCCCTCTGTTAATCTACTTCCTTCTTTTCTGCTACTTATATACTACTATCCTCTATGTCTTTTACCTTAGCTACTCTTCTCTGCTCCCTCTATCTCAATTCTCCTTGTTTCTATTCTAAACCTTCTTCTTGTCCCTATTTTGTTCTATTCTTCTCTCCTCTCTTTTCTGCTCTCTCTTCTTTTAAAAACTATCAAAAATCTAGAAGTTTCCCCCCTAAAAATCCTACCTAAAGCTACTGCAATGTTCAAAACCCTTCATAAATTATTCAACCTACCAATTTTTGAGTTCAAAAACTCTCGCTCAATTTACCCTTTTTCATTCCTTTCATTATGCCACTCATTAAAGGAGCTACAGTTAGGTGGTTGGCTACCCCAAAACAAAATAAAACAAAATACAAATTTTAAAATATAACTCCTTAAATCCCTTCACATGGCATTAGCTGATAGAAAATTAAAAAAATATTTAAAATAAAATGATGTCCCTGCATCAAACTACTAGGCTAGAAAGTCTTTTAAGGCCTTGCTCACTTTGTATAACTATGTGTTACTGTGGGTTAAGAGTCCAGTTGTTGTAAGTCAGTAACTCCATCATCTTGTGTTAACTAGAGTGATTTCAGCTCGATTGGACTTAACCATGTTGCATCCTCTATTGGTATACCCTTCCATTTCACTAAATATTCACTATACTATTTGCCCCTTATCTTCCTAATTACTCTTGAATCCAAAATATGTTCAATCTCCTCGTGTGCTTTGTTAGGTAGTTTATCTTTCCATTTTTTTGGTAATGTCTTCTCTTCTTCTTCTAGCTATGATGTCTCACCCTCATGATAAGTATATAAATCAAAAACATTAAAAATTGGAGAGATTTCCAAACCTTCAGGCAACTCCAACTCATAGGCATTCGATGAAAACATCTTGATGACTTTACATTATCCAATCTTCTTCCACTTGAGTTTTTTGTAGGCATGGATGGGAAATATTTACTTTTGTAGATGTGCCAATACCATATCTCTCACTTCAAAATTATTTTCCCTCCTCTTCAAATCAGCTTTCTCTTTATATTGTTGGCTACTCCAACTAAGTTTTTCTCTCATTTTTTGATTCAAATCTTTCATATATTTGACAAACTCCTCTCCTTTAGCACTTCTCGTATATCCCTTAGAATTTACAAGCTCTCTTAATTCTAAAATACCTCTAGGACTATACCCTTAAATAATTTAAAATGGATTCCTACCTGTGCTTTTATTAACTAAGTCATTATATGCAAACTCAGCTTGAAGTAATATAAAATCTCATTATTTAGGCTTGTCACCAACTAAACATCTTAACAGATTCCTTAAGCTTCGATTAACAACTTCAATTTGTCCATCCATTTGAAGATGATATGTATAAATAAACTTTAAATCAGTCCCTAATTTATTCCAAAGTGTCTTCCAAAAATGTCTTACAAACTTAGTATCATGGTTTGAAACTATACTTCTTGGTAAATCATGTAATCTAACAACCTCCGTAAAGTACAAATTTGCTACATGTGTTACATAATCTATCTTCTTACATGCTATAAAGTGAGCCATTTTGGAAAATCTATCAAATTTGTCATATATTTTAACTCCCTCCTTTGGCATATTGACAAATTTGACATCCTTCTACAAATTTTCTAATTTCTTCCCTCATCTTTGGCCAAAAAATATCTTTTACTAAGTTGTGCCATTGTTTTATCAGTGCTAAAATGTCTAGTTAAACCACCACAATTTTTTTCTCTTATTAAATTATGTCTCATTGATCCTTGTGGTATGCAAAGTTGTTTTCCTTTGAATAGTAGTCCATCTACTATAAAATAATCCATCTAAGGTGTCCTATACAAACTAGTAGGCTCCATATATTTTGTCTATGCATCTTTAAAGTCCAAATCATCCTTATACAACTCTTTCATAGCATCAAATCCAATTATGGTAGCTCTCATTTCAGTCAACAATATTCCTCTTCTACTCAATGCATCTGCTACTTTATTTAAACTCCCACTCCTATGCTTGAGAACAAAAGTATATCATTTTAGTAATTCAACCCACTTCATATGTCTTTGGTTCTACTTGGTTTGACTATTAATAAATTTCAAATCATGATGATCCGTGTAGAGAATAAACTCTTTTGGAATAAAATAATGATGCCACTTCTTTAAAGTTTGCACAATGGCATAGAATTTTTTGTCATAAATTGAATACCTCTTCTTGGCATCATTAATCTTCTTACTAAAGTATGTAATAGTTCTACCCTCTTGGCTTAAAACTTCTCCTATGGCTTCCCCACTTGCATCATAACCCACTTGAAACACCTTTGCAAAATTGGCCAATGCTAATACCAGTTCTTTTATGACTTTCTTCCTCAAAATCTCAAGACTTTTATTTATTGTTGCTATCCACTTAAACTCTTTCTTGTCTCCCCTTATAGTTTCAATTATGGGTGCACAAATACCACTAAAATTTTTAATAAACTTTTGATAGAAACTTCCTAAACCATGAAAACTTCTAACATCATGTACACTCCTAGGTGTTATCCATTCAATGATAACATGTACCTTTTTTGGATCCATTTACAGCCCTTGTTGAGAGATAACATATCCCAAATAAACCAATTTATATTTCATAAAATTACACATTTTTTCAAATTCACCAATAAGCTTTCTTCCTTGAGCCTTTGTAAGACTTGTCTAATATGAAATAAATGATATTTTTTGTTGCTACTAAAGATCAGAATATCATCAAGATAAACAATCACAAACTTCACCAAAAATGGTTTTAGCACTTCATTAATTAACCTCATAAATGTACTGGGTGCATTTTTTAACCTAAAGGGCATTACTAACCACTCATACAACCCCTCTTTGGTCTTAAAATCAATCTCTACTCATCACCCTCTTTTATCCTAATTTGGTGATATCCACTCTTTAAATCAACTTTTGTAAAATATCTAGCCTTTTCCAAAAATTCCATGAGATCATCCATTATAGGTAAAATAAAATGATACCTTATGATTATTTTGTTGATGTCTCTTGAGTCTATACATATCCTCCATTCACCATATTTCTTTGGTGCTAATATAGTTGGTATTATTCATGGGCTAAGTCTTTCTCTAATCAATCCTCTTTCCAATCATTGTTGCACTTGTTTGTTCACTTCTTGATTTTCTATTGGTGTCAACCTATATGTTGCCTTGATAGGTAAACTTTTCCCTAGATTCAAATCAATATGATGGATGATGCTCCTCATAGGTGGTAGTATTTCTGGTAAATCCTTAGACACAATTTCATCAAACTCTTCAAGCAGTTCCTTTACTTCTAAAGGCATGTCACCACTATCCTTTATTGCATCTACTTTTAGCTCCTTAGGAACTATTGCAAAAAATATTTCTTCCCATTTAATATCTTTTAAAAATTACTTCCCTACCACTAGTAACGTTCTTGGACCACCTTCCACCTCTTCTTCCTTGGTTGTCAATGGTGTGAGAGTGTGTTTTCTTCCATTTTTCTCCAATGTATAAGTGTTTACTCTTCCATTATGGATTGTTTTTCTATCAAACTGCCATGGCCTCCCCAAGAGTAAGTGGCATACATCCATGGGTATGATATCACACCACATCTCATCTTCATATGTGCATATTCAAAAATTCGTAAGGGATTGTTGATCAACCAAGACTTGATGCGCTTTTTGTAACCATGACACCTTGTAAGGGGTAGGGTGAGCTATCATTTTTAAACCCAACTTATCCACCATTTCAATTGAAACTAAGTTATTAGTGTTTCCACTATCTATTATTATTTTATAGTATTTCCCACCTAATTTACATATTGTTCTAGGTAATTTTTTCCTTTGGACAAGTTCATCTTCTTTCTTGGTTGGCTTCACCAATGTCCTCTTCATCATAAGTGATTCTCATTTCTTAGGTTCATATGGCTGACAAACAAAACTTGTAGATTCATTATCCCCCTTTGCTACATGTGCACTTACTGCCCCTGTTCTCTTTGATCCTTCTGATCTTCATTATGGGCATCTATAAAATATATGGCCTAATTATCCATAGTTAAAACATGTGCCTTGGAAGCCTCTACCTTGGCTTTTTCCATATCCACCTCTACCTCTCATTGGGTATGGTCTTGACCTTGTTTCATCTTTCTCCATTTGACTTTTTGATGGTCTAGCCTCCTTATCATGGTTGTATTTTTTTTGTTGCTGCACTTTACCCTTGCTGAATCCACCTCTACCTTTGTTTATTCCTTGCTTCTTTGTTAATTTATCTTCAGCCTCTAAATCATACTGGTATGCTTCTTCCACATTTCATAGCTTTATCATACTTAGTTCATCTTGAATGTTCAATCTCAATCCATTAACACACCTTGCTACTTTTCATGGTCTAATTCATTATGACCAAATCTAATGGAAATCTTATAAAAATCCTCTGTTTAGGCCTTCACACTCAACTCTCTTTGCTTTAAATTTTGTGATTTCTTGAGAATTTCAAGTTGATAATAACCAGGTAGGAATTTATCCTTCATCTTTCTCACCATTCGATCCCACCGATTAATCTTATCTCTACCATTAATTCTTCTCTCACCCTACACCTCTTTCCACTAGAGTGTTGCATGACCTTTCAAACCTATTTGAGCAATCTTCATTATTTTTGGGTCCTCTACTTCATCATACTCAACTCCATCTTTATTATCTATTTAATTATTTCATTTGGTTCTAAACTTCCTAAGAATCTTGGTAATTCTACCCTTATTCCTTTTCTAATGTTGTAAATAGCACTTATAAG
>JARHVA010002293.1:2445000-2610000 GCA_037957365.1 Torreya grandis | reverse complement strand
TGATCATAAATACCACTTATAAATAGTTGATGATAAAACTATTCGATAGTTAAAATTCTAGTCTAAATATAAGTTCTTACATATTGGAGCTATTACTATTGGTGTTTTCCCTTTATTCAGAAGAAGTCTGAATGTCAGTATTTTAAAATGCTTGCTTGATAATAGGCATACAAACTTTAGTGCTGACTTACAAAATGTTATTTAAATTGGTCTTAATGATGGTCTAATTTTTACATCTATTTATCCAAATTATCCAGTAGACATTCATTAAGAAGAAAACTTAAATAAAGTCTTAAAGTTTTTTATCCAAACTTATGGATTAGATATGATCCCTAGATCTTATCCTCTTACTATTAAATATCAGATTGTGTATCACCTAACTAACACTCTACATCTTATAGTAAAGTACACTCTTATACAAGGCAAAAGTGTGGTGTGTTGAGCCATAGAAAATAGTCAGATAATATGAGCTAAATCAATCTCTTGGTCTAATTTTAAGTTTCCTTGAAAATAGATTGTAGACATAGACTTTTTTTATAAGCCTAATAAATCCTTATCATTTTACACATCTATAAAAGACTTGTCAAATAAATATATTATCAGATTTGACTCTCAAAATGATCTAAAAAATTATATGTTAAATATACAATTGCAACAACCCTTGCCTCTAATAAATCCTCATTCCCTGCATCTAAATAAAATCTATGACCCTCAAGTAGATTCATATTGCTATCAAAAAATCATAAGTCATCCAAATCAATCTAGTATTCACATGGTTAAACAAGATTTAATTTTAGAAAGGTTATTTGAGAAAAATAAAAAATTACTTGCTGAAGCCAAAAGGATTAATATGGAAGGAAATTCTGAGGAAAAGTCTACAAAAGAAGAAGAAAAAGGTTGTATGTGGAAAACTCCTCTAGGAGATTAATCATACATAGAAAAAGGATTCCCAAAGCTTGTTGATTTCAATCAATACTCACCAGATGGAAAATATAGAGCACATACGTATTATCTAAGATCTATTGATAAGAGTCTTGATCAATCTATATAAATCAAGCTTATGAATTGAAATAATCTTGCTACTAAATGCTTAATTAATAAAGTTTCAAAAATATAGCAAAGTCTTGATCGGGTTTCTAAAATGTTAAAGAGCATTGAGTTATATCATAAAGGAGAAATTACTAGAGCTATTAATATCTTGATTGATAATACTACTACCCATCAGAGTTAGCTTATCCAAAAAATAGATAATGGGTCTAGCAGTATTAGACTACAATAACAATTAGTTGAAACAAAGTTAGATGATATGATTTATGAAGGAAAGACTATTAGTCAAATTCAAGATCAACTTAAGACTAGTATGACTTTCATTGAGACAAATTTAAAAAATCAAATTGTTAGTCTTGAGATAAAGTAGGAAGTACATCAAAAAATCAAATATCTATCTTTAGCCTCTAATAGCATAGCTAGAAATATTATAAACCAAAATTTTAGCTTATCTTATATTCTTGATATTCTAGATACATTGAAGGATAAAAGACAATATTCTCAACAACCAGAATTTGTTTATCAACCAAAATTTGTTGTTAAAAAAAAATATTGATTACAGTCAAAATATTCACTCTTGTCAAAATGTTTTAAGGCTATAAAGAGAATCATTCAAATCTAAATCAAAAAGTTTACCAAATTCTAAAAGATCTCTTGATAAGATCTTCCAAGTAGGTATGGTTAAGATTGAACCTATTCAAATTGAAAGCTATTTTGGTATAAGAGAATATTCAAAGTCTAAACCTCCATTAGATTATCAAATAAGAACATTATATCTTCAACCTTTCTTCTGTAAATTCAATTATGAACTACTAGAAATAAGGAAAGAAATGATTCATGCAATGATAGCTTGAGCTAGTGAATAAATTCATGGTCTTCAGAAAGTTCCCCTCAGTGTTACTCAATAAATTACAAATGGGTTCATAGGAAATATAAAAGAATGGTGGGATGCTAGTGGTCCAATATTTCATGATATTATATACACTCATCTAAAAATTATTTTAGCAATATGTAATGTTTTACTTTTTAAATTTTTTGGCACTCTTGATAATGATAAAGAAGCAAATAAAGAAAAGTTTCTTAAAGCACAATTGTGTGATATGACCAGGCTAGATGAATATATGTGTTATATGGAGAATCTATTCTATAATAGTGGTGAAATATTTAATCCAAGATATAAAATTAGATATATATAATCTTTTAATGAAAATTTTTATACCAAGTATAAAGTTGCTATGGGCGATGATCTCCCAACTATGTCCTTTGGAAGGATAAACCAAAATATTAAATCAGTTAATGAAAGGCTATGTGTAGAAAGAAAGGTTGTCAGATGGTTTAAAAAAACTTTGTAAATTTACTTTAAAAAAATTTAAGTAGGCTTAAAAAAATAATCATTCTACCCACAAAGAGATTCTTGTTTTTATTAAGGATATTCAAGCTTTTATGTTCTTTTTAAGATAAAAAAAATTATTGTTAGATCTAATTTGAATAATTTTAAGAGTATTATTTATTCTACTAATAATCTAAAGAAAAGATCTATGAGCAGGTTAACCAGGTGGGCAATATTTCTATCAGATTTTGATTTCATTATTAAACATATTGCTAATAAGAAGAACTACCTTGTTGATTTTATATCTAGATAATTTAATTCAAAAGGGTTAGCCATGAAAATAATAGTATCAAAGGTTTTTGAAGAATTTCATCAACATATATAGAGATCCACTCCCTCTATTACTAATAAGTTGACTCATGAGATCAATTCTCTAACAATAAAATCTCATGAAGCTTCTATAGAACTCAATAATACTCATTTGGCATGGACATCTCAATTTCAAGAACCTGATGGCAAAAGGTAGTGTTAAACAATAATGTTATATCATGAAGCTAATAATCTAAGGATTACTGGTATAAATAATCCTTTTAAAAAATTTATTTGCAAATATGGTTTTGAATTCTTGATCTAATGGTCTATATTTTGGCCAAGTTTTAATCTTGCATTAGAAAAAAAATTATCATCTACTAAAATTCTAGATTATTTGAATGAATTTATAGATTATATCATGCCAATAAAAGCCTTTGATGATCCTACTATTCGTATCCCTCCAGGTCAAGTGAGAAATATATTTATTTTTTTAAAGATACCTTTCAGGATTAAATTTTAGATGTCTTTAGTTCATAATTTTTAAGCTAATCTACATCCTGGTTTAGCTCCTACATAACCATTAGTAGTTCTTTGGAAACAGTTCACCATAAGTCATCAAGCTATGTTTCCACCTACACCTGGTAGTTATATCCTGAGGATTCAATCAACTATGTATATGGACCACACTAACATTGATTCTGACAAACACAACCATTATTCTCCCCAAAGAGAATAGGAATTCAATGATGATGATTGAATTGATCTAAAGACTACTTATTAGGTTTATTTATAGCTATGAATGTGGGCATAATAACCTTTTTTTTCATTTTTAGTGGACCTCACCAATTTTATAAAAGGTGGTAACATGTGAGCTATGTCGACAAATTCATTTTTCTTTTATGTTTGGTGGTACATAGTGGGCCCATAACCCACTATCTTTTGGCCTCTTGCCTTCTATTTATTGATTTGGCATCTTTTTATTGATTATTGATCTTCTCATTTCATCCTATAAATATGATAAGTTCTTCATGTCATAAGCATCGAATGCCTAGAGTCTTGTGTCTAAGTCTTAATAGAAAAAGCATATGTTCTTCACTTGTCTGCTTTGTGAGATCCTATGAATCAAAAATATATATTAAAATGATATTTATGATATGTTTCTTATAATATCTTGTCTATAATCACTCTATGTAGTCTTTAAGTGTTGATCTTGTCTGTAGTGGTATTAGAGCCATGTCAATATTCTATCAAGACTATGCTCAAAACAAGTTACTTTTATAATATTTCTCTGATATATCAATAAAATTTCTCATTCATCTTTTGATGTCTATATTTATCTTATTGTTTTTTATTATATAAGGCAGCAGACTAAGGGCTGAACCCTTACAGAAGTAGAGGAACCACGAAAGCAATCAACATAAAAGATGCCTTATGACAGGAATGACATGATCAGTGTACCAACAGACATAGCAAACTAAAATAAAATAAGAATAGGAAAAATGAGAGATAGATAAATTTCTCCTTACATAAACATAGATTTGATGAGGTCATTCAATTTCTCAATGTTCTCTACATTGATAGCAGAAGTAGTATTACCCAATTCCTGCAGCATAGACATGTTCAAGAGAATAGAATTCTGGAGCCCAGTGGTAAATTTCTACTCCAATTTCTAGATGTGACCCTTCAATGCAGCAATTTCAGCTTTCAAACCAATCTCGGTATTAGTTTCCTGTCAACATTTTCTGTAATGTCAGCACCATCTTCCATAGTAGTCTCAAATTCTCTTGTCTCCTACTTTCCTTCAGTATCCTCAGAGATTTTTTGAACTTCCAATTCCTTTTACTCTTCCTCCTGGGTGGATTCCTCTGAGGTGCTCTTTGAATAGTCAATAAGCCTAGCCTTGGGAGTGGGTTTTCCAGCAATCTACCCCGACTGTCAAACTCCTGAGGAGAGGCCCTCCTTACTAACCTTAGTGGACATATGGGATTTACCACCTTGACCCCTAGTGGTCTTACTAGGATTTTTATGGGTCCCCATAGTGGTCCCTCCAATACTCTCTTCACCAGCATAAAACTTCCTCTTCTTGCCCTTCATGCTCACAAAGGAGCCAGGGGTGTCAATGGGGGTCTCCTCAAGAGTAGAAAAGGATACTTCTTTAGTTTTGGTAGAGATAAGGGAAAGACAAGGCTCATCAATAGCATTACCAGCCAAAGGGTTAGAAGAAATATCCATGCTATCAATTCTAATAGTCTTGGATGGCTCAAGGGCACAGTGGAAATTATACAAATACAAAATGAGGCCTTGATGGAGGGGGATAGGATTCATATCAAGTTTTTTTTCCATTTTTGCTCTCACCCTAAGGACAGAATGTTTTAGGGAGGAGAGCAGATAAAAGGGAAAATTGATGAGAGCATTATGCCTTAAATGATTTAAAAGGGGGAGATGATAATTATATAACCTATTGAATCATCCTTCCAGTGTGAAATACTTCATGAGGATGAATCACACTCCATCCCATGGCTCGAGTAATTTAGCTCGATCAAATCCTCCTTGGTAAGGAGCAAGTTCTTTGCCTTCTCCCAAAAATAGCTTCTGGCTAGAGAGGTCCGTGATTTTTGTTTTCCTTTGTGGCTTCATCCCCTACATGGACATGCATGTAGCCATAACTATCACCTTTTCAAAAATCTCAAAGATAATTCCTCCAACGGTGACTCACCAATTTAACCAAGACCTCATGAATTGTTTAGACAGGTTTTCATCAAACCCATTGAGCCTCTCTAGGTAGGGACTAATCCCACCCTCTTTGTAGTAGTGCCAAACTAATGGGTTATCTTTAAACTCATAGCAAGAGACTGGTTCTATTTAAATTTTGTTGCCCCCCATTTTGGATTTACAGACCAGACTAGGAGAATACCCAATTTTTACCTTCATAGTTGAAGTGGTTTCAAGCCCTTGCTCCTGAATATACATAATGATAATGTGATAGCACATAATTTGAAGTATCATGTAGAGATGAAGTTTACTCCTCCTGTGCTTAAAAATCATTTCCCAGTGATCTCCATAATGAATTCCACATGCCTTAACACATTAGTACAATAAATTAGAAATGATTATCAAAAGAGTACAATAGGCACCAAACTCTGAGATCCACATTGGCACCCTCCAAATGGACCGAATAATAGAGCTATCCTTCTCATATGTTTGACTCATCCTTAACAAGTCATTTCCTTTTGGATAATATCCCTAATGTTTAAAGGGATATGATCTATTTGGCACCATCATTGCCAATTTCAAAATTGTTGGCCGAGATTGGCACAGACATCAGCATCATTATTTCCCTCTCTATAAATATGTGAAATATCAACTCTGGTAAGCTTCTGCAGAAGAAATTAAATATCCCCAATGATATCTTTTAACCTAATGCCCACATTTGATGCTTTATTAACTACATCGATGACCATTTTAGAGTCCCCCTGGATACTCAAATTCCTTATACCTAGGGATATAGCCAATTTTATCCCCCATAAGAGAGCTATTACTTAAGCATAGTTATTGTTCTGGTAGCCTATTCCACTAGAACAGATAGCAATCATCCCCCCTTTATCATTTCTTATAATCCCTCCTCCACTAGCTTTACCATTATACTTGGAGGCCCCATCAAAGTTAAGTTTCATCCATTTAGGCTTTGGAGGAATCTATTTAGTATTAATTCTCTGTAAAATTTTGGAATTATTATAAGTAGGAATATGGTTTAGAACCTTCCATTTAGCTAAAATTTGTTCTTCTTCTTGAGTTAGGGGTTTCTTCGTAGTATGAATATGAGCAATGGTGACACTTTCCAAAAGAGTCTTAACAGAAGAATGAAACACATGAGAGGTATTTCTATCAGTATCCCTAAAAATTTTGTGGTTGTGCTCTTTTTATAAATTCCAACTCAAATAGGGTAGAGTTTGATTCCATAATTCCATGAGCCAGGGATGAGAAAAAGTAAGATTTTGGTTGATAATGACTTCCTTAAGGTCAGAGTTACAGACCCACTCAATACCAAAATTATTTAGGATTATGCCCCAAAGTTCCTAGGAAAAATCACAGTGTATGAAAAGGTGAGAAATTGTTTTCTCTTTTGAACAAAATAAATAGCATCTGTTGACCAGGGTAAACCCTCTCTTCTAAAGGTTGTCTTGGGTTAAGATTTTGTTATGAGCAGCAACCCACCAAAACATGTTGATTTTTGGTATAAGTTTATAGTTACAAACCTTTTTCCATATCTCTTTATTCTGAGCCTCAAGAATCAGAAATTGATAAGAAGACTTGACAAAGAACCATCCATTTTTATCTGGCCACAAGTATTTTTCATCTTCACGCAGTAAGAGAGGGATTTTGATCCCCTGAATCAACTATTGAATCTCTAAAACTCTAGGGAAGAGCTCAGGCCGATGAGCGCAGTAATCTGATAGATTTTTCTAGCTTCTTATGCCATTGTTGTTATCCATGTAATCACTGACACTATCTCCAAAAAATTGAGTAGCAATTTTAGCAATCTCTCCATAGTTTCCCAGTGTGATGAGAGCCTTGTCCTTTACCCAAATGTCATTCTAGAATTTAATATGCTAGCCATTTCCCAATTTCCATCTAATTTCTTACTTAAGAAGGCTTCTACTTTTTAGCAATTTATTCCATATCATAGAGCCCTGGGGTAACCCTACCTGTTGAAGAAAGTTGGAACCATCAATACTATGCATATATTTGGCATACATTATTTCCCCCCAATCATTATTTTTTTTGAATCAGGTTCTAGTTGATTTTGGAGAGAAGGGCTTTGTTCATGTTCCTAATAGATCTAATATTGAGGCCACCATGTGATTTCAGAAGACACACTTTTTCCCATCCGACTAAAGACATTATTTGTTTATCTTCAAGTCCTATCCATAAGAATTATCTTTGAATCTGTTCCAATTTATCATCAAAATATGTAGGTATTTTAAAGAGAGATAGGAAGTAGGTAGGAATCCCTTGAAGAGAGGCTCGAAGAAGCTATAGTTTTCCTGCACTGCTAAGAAGTTTCCCTTTCCAACCAAGAAGTTTCTTCTAAGTTCTTTTCAAAATTCCATTCCAAAAACTAGGAGATACCTCTTTGACCATGAGGGGAAGGCCCAAATAGGTAGCAGGTAGGATAGCTTCAACACATTCAAGGATGTCAATGATTTTTGTCTAAGGTCATTAGGAGTATTGAAGAAGTACACATTGATTTTTTAGAGATTTATGCTTTGCCCAGACTCTATGGCATAGTTATTTAAAATTCTTCCATCTCCTAGATTCAATAGCCAAGGAGATGCCAAAAAGAATGGTATCATCCACAAACTACTGCACCACCATAGGGGGAAGGGAGGAAGCAAGTTTGATGCCCACTAAATGTTTAGAGACTATATCGATTTGTATGTATCTTTACAGTGCCTCTTCCATTATGATGAATAAAAAAGGGGAGAGAGGGTCCCCTTGGCATATTCCTCTCAAAGAAGAGAAGAAACCTCTAGGGACCCCATTGACTAGAACCAAAAATTTTGTATAAGATACAGCATTCCATATCAGGCAAGACATTTTATCATTAAACCCAAATTTCCTGATGACTTAGAACATAAAATTCCATGAGACCAAATCATATGCTTTAGAAATGTCTAGCTTAAGAGCCATACCAAGGATTCTTCACTTGTCCATGGAATGAATAGTCTCATGAGTGGAGATCACTGCATCAAAAATTGCCAGCCTGAGATAAAGCCTTTTTGGGCAAGGGAAATAATTTTGTCTAAAAAAGGTTGGATTCTCATAACCAACACTTTAGTGTCGAGCTTATAAATAGTATTACATAGACTAATAGGTCTAAAATCTGTAAGGTGTGTGGGCTATGAATTTTTAGGAACAAGTACTATAAAAGTATTATTAGCTTGTTTTGAAAGTTTACCTGATCTAAAGAAGTCACGTATAGCAGTAGTAAGATCCGTTCCCACTATATCCCAATATTACTGGAAGAATATAGGATGGAATACATTAGGACCCAAGGCTTTGAATGAACCCATAGAAAATAAAATAGCACAGACTTCCTCCTTGGATATAGGCCTTAACATCTCTAGATTATCTTCCTCAGTTATCAAACAGGGGATTTTATCAATGAATTGGTTCATAGTTCCAACATTCCCTTCATCATTATTTTGTTTAGTGAGAAAATTCTAAAATAATGCCCTGGCTTGTTCCCCTATCTCATTATCTTCAGTTATAATGTTTTCATTATCCAAACATAGCTTTGTTATGGAGTTAGCCTTCCTGTGTTTCATGGCTGAGAGATGAAAGAAGGTTGTGTTCTTGTCCCCCTCTTTGAGCCATTGAACTCTAGATTTATATTTCCAAAAAACCTCTTCTCTATCCATAAGATTATTCCAGTCAAAAATTAGGGCATTCTCTTCTTTAAAAGTGTCTTCTAAATCATCACCTTGAGTCATCCGCTGCTGAATATCTGCAAGTTTTTTAGCTATGTTTTTCTTTTGATGAAAGACCTGACTAAATCTATATTTATTCCATCCATAAACTTCCTATTTGATATGCTAAATTTTTTTGACTAATCTGAACATAGGAGTGCCCTTGATATTAATTTGCCACCATTGGGCCACCAATTGTCTGAAGTCTTTATGTTTGATCCACATATCTTCAAAATGAAAGGGGAAAGGACCACGTTGTCCCTGATCTTTCCAACTAAGGAAGATTGGGCAATGATTGGACATGGTTCTAGGAAAATCCTACATGTGCATATTATGATAATCATTCCAATTGCTAGAGATAAGAAATCTATCTAACTTGACCTGAATCATTTGGTCTCCTCTTCTTCTATTAGACTAGGGGAAATTTTGATTTTGCAATTCAATATCCAATAGTCCCCAATCATTTATAAATTTACCAAAGTCAAACATGTTGTCAAAGTAATCAATAATCCCACCCTATTATTTAGAAGGGTATAACAGAGTGTTAAAGTCTCTAGCCAGCATCCATCTAGTGTGCTAGGTGTTAGTTCTGAAGCTACTCAAATTTGTCCATAAATTTTGCCTCAATGCTCTATTATTCGGGCCGTAGACATTGATCAACGACCAGTTTAAGGAGGAAATTGATAATCAAAAAATGTTTATTATAAGTAATAAGAGATCCCTAAATTTTATCACTGTTCCACATAGTTACAATCCCACCTAAAGCCCTTTCAGCTAGACTAATGCAAAAATCAGCCTTAGGCCATATGTAGTCAGCTATTTTCTTAAAACTCTCCTCATTCATCTTGACCTCTTGGAGTAATAAAGTATCTAATTTATTATCTAGAATGTAGTTCTTAACCTCAAACTATTTGGAAAGACTATTAAAGCCCCTCAGGTTCTAGGATAAAATTCTCATTTAGAGGATTTGAGGGGACAAGTCTCTAATGTTTTTTGTTTACCACTAGAAATCTCCCTAGCAATATTTATTTGTCTTGTTTCTCTTAGGGTTGTTCTCCCTTGTTTGGGATCAGTGCCAATATCTGTAGATTTCTTACCTTTTCGATTCTTTTTCTTTGGGGTAACCCATTCTTCCTATTCATTGCTACTACCATTTTGTCCTATTTCACCTGTTACTAAATAATTGCCTGATTGGTCACCTAGTTCCAGAGCATGGAAGATATCTATGTTTGAATGTAAGGTTGCTTCTCCCTTAGTATCTACTATTTTTAGAGGTAGTTCCACCTAAACATCTCTTAACACTTTGCCTTCTGCATCATCCCCATCTATTGGTTGGGCACATATTTCTCCTTCCTCAGACATATTGGTCTATTGATCCAAAGAGTTAGTTGTGTCTATTATAACCTTCTGATTATCATTGTCCAAGACCTTCTTGTTATTTTCCTCTAGGATAGCTTTTTCCTCATTACCAGAGACCTCCTCCTTACCAGCCTTTTCCCTAACCTTTTCAGTATTATAAGGGTTTTTTGTATTACCCCCATTCCCTGACTGCCAGAGTTTTTATATTTGTGAGACTAATCCTCACCTTAAATCAGGGAATCATCTTTCCTTCCCATTTTCTTCACCTTACATTGGGTTATTATTTGTCCCTTTTTTCTACATATTTGAAAAAAAGTGTTAGCATTTTCATATATGATCGGTTGAGTCCAAGTCCTAAATTTAGAGTTTAACTCTATAGATGTGGGGAGGGTCTGATTAATCTCTACATTGACACACAATCAAGCATACACACATCTAGATTGCATTCTGGTGGTATGATATATAGTGACGTATTGGCCAATAGAATTGCCAATAGCTGTAAATATTTTTTCATCCCAAAATTCCAATGGGAACCCTGGCAATCTTACCCAAGCAGGAGCAGACTTGCTGAGGTCTGAGTTGGGGTTGAATCCCAGTTTCCACGAGCATAAGGCAAGTGAATGTGGACCATAAATCCATGTTCCTCTAGCAAGAATAGCTATCATATCCTCCCTATTCTTAAATCAAAATAGGAATAAGCCTCTTGCCATAGCAATGATCGATACACTACCTTTAATTCTCCATCGAGACATTACCCATTTCCTAACCATCTCAATATTAGGACGGAAGGAGAAAAACTTACCTACCAATGCAAGGTCCATGGTCACCATGATTTTCTCAACCAGATCATCCAGGATAGTTAGGGTCGTACCCTTAGTGGAATCATTTTTGATAGGAATGCTCAACATGTTTTTAGTAGAACACGTCTTTTCACCTGTTAACGCTTTCTTCCATCCATTGGAGGGAATGTCCTCTATCAAATTTAGGTTTAGGTCCCTAGAGGCACTACCAAAGGCAATAGCCTTCATTAGATCTGTGAGCACTCTGGTCACACTCAGAGGGCCCTACAAGGTGGGAAAAAACTAGTTTCAAATTTTTTCGATCAGTTTCCTGAAGCTTGGAGTAGTTCATGATATGTTTATGTTATTTGTATTTATCTTATTATTATTTTTGTCTATTATTTTTGTATTATCTTTAGACAATAGAGAAGGCAATGATCCTATAAAGCCATGTCAATATTCTATCATAAACCTACTATTTATGATATGTTTTTTGTAATAGCTTGTCTACAATGGTATCAGAGCCATGTCTGGCCATCTCTATACTATTTCTTCTCCAAGTCATTTATAGATCCTCCATTGTAATCCTTGTAAAAACATGAGGTATAACACACACACACACACACACACACACACACATATATATGAATCATATGTATAGCACACATATATAAGTACATACATATATACATACATACATACATATATATGTGTTTATGAATTCTATATACATGTTTATGAATTATGTATATGACTCATAACTACGTATATATACATGTTTATGAGTCATATATATAACTCACAAATATTTATATATGTGTATGTTTATGTATATATAGGTTTAAGAATCATATATATGTATTATCTTAGAACATTTGACAAAAGTCTTTATCAGTCAACCAAAGTCAAGTTAATGAACTGAAATAATCTTGCAACCAAATGCTTGAATAATAAAGTCTCACAAATACAATAGAGTCTTGACCAGGTTTCTAAGAAGTTAAAATGTATTGAATTACATCAGAAAAGAGAACTTGCTAGAGATATTAATGTTTTGAATGATAATGTTACTACTCAACATAGTCAACTTGTTTAGAAAATAGATAATGAGTCTAGTAGCATTAGACTACAACAATAATCTATTGAAGCCAAGATATAAAATTTAATTACTAAGGAAAAGATTATCAATCAGAGTCAAGATCAGCTTCAGTCTAGTATAGTTTATCTTGAAATAGATTCAAAAAATCAAATATCTACTCTTGAGATAAAACAAGAAGAAGTGTACCAAAAAATTAAACAGCTATCTTTAGCTTCTAATAGTATAGCTAGAGATATAGTAAATCATAGTTCTAGCCTATCTGCTATTCTTGAGATTTTAAATTCAATAAAGGATAAAGGCCAAGTTTTTCAGTCATAGCCAAAAATAGTTATTCCATAAAATATTGATTACAGTCAGAATATCCAATCCTAGCAAAATGTTCTAAAATTATAAAGAAAATCATTTATGAAGTCTAAATCAAAGAGTCTGCTTGATCTAAAAAAATATCTTGATAAGATATTTCAAGTAGGCATGGCTAAGATAGAGCCTACTGAAATAGAAAGTTACTTTGAAATATGAGAATCTTCTACATCTAAACCTCCATTAAATTATCAAATAAGGACTCTAAATTTTCAACCTTTCTTTTCTAAATTCAATTGTGAACCACCAAAAAAAAATGATTCATGCAATGCTAGCTTGGGCTAGTGTATATATTTATGGTCTTAAGAAAGATCCTTTCAGTGTTAGCCAACAAATTACAAATGGGTTCATAGGAAACATCAAGGAATGGTGGGATGCTAGAGGTACTATGTTTCATGAAAGCATTTATGATCATTTGGTTAATTTGCCCACATTCACAGCTATGGATAGACCTTGTAACTAGTCTTTAGATTAAATCAGTCATCATCATTGAATTCATATTCTCCTTAGGGAAAATAGTGGTTGTCATCATCAAAATCTAAGTCAGTGTGATCCATGTATAATGCTAAAGGAATCCTTAACATCTAACCACTAGGTGTAGGAGGAAATACACCCTGATTACTTATTGTAAACCTTTTCTAAAAAATGACTAACGGTTGAATAGGAGCTAAGCCAGCATATAGGTTAGCTTGGAAATTCTAAACTGAGAATATTTCAAACTTAATTCTAAAAAGTATTTTTAAGGCAATAAATATAATTCTTACTTGATCAAGAGGGATATGAATAGCAAGATCATCAAAAGCTTTCATAAGCATAACATAATCTAAAAATTTAAATAAGTAATCTAAAATTTTAGCAGATGACCAAAAATTTTAAATAGCAAGGTTAAATCTTGGCGAGAAAGTAGACCAATGAATTATAAATTCAAAACCATTCTTGTAAATGAAATTCTTGAAGGGATTATTTATGCCAGTAGTCTTTGGATTATTAGCTTCATGGTATAACATTATATTAGAACACCATCTTTTACCATCAGGTTCTTAAAAATGTGATGTCCATGCCAAATGAATGTTATTAAGTTTAGCAGAGGTTTCATGAGATTTTTTTGCGAGAGCATTCATCTCATGAGTTAACTAATTTATAACAGATGAAGTGGATCTCCATATATGCTGATGGAACTCTTCATGCACTTTTATAACTGTTACTGCCATGACTGAATTATCTAAATTTAATTCTTTGGATATAAAATCAGCAAGATAATTATTTTTCTCTATAATATGCTTAACAGAGAAATCAAAATATGATAGAAAAGTTGCCCACCTACTTAATCTTCTCATAGATCCTTTCTTTAGATTATCAGTAGAATGAATAATACTCATAAAGTTATTTAAATTAGATCTAACAAGAAATTTATCTGATCTAACAAAAAACATGAAAGCTTTAATAGCTTTAATAACAACAAGAATTTATTTATGAGTAGAGTGATAGTTTTGTTGACCCTATTTAAAAAGTTTAGAAGCAAATCTAAAAGGCTTTTCTAAACCATCTAATAATATTTCTTTAAGAATAGCACCCCAATATAAATCTGAGGCATCTGTCTCAATGATCTTTAGACCATTACCAAGTAGAACTAGAGGTGGTAAATTTTGACAAGTCTAATTTATTCTTTGAACAGCTTTGGTCATTTTATCAGACCATGTTAGAGGATTATTTGATAACCTTTATTCAAAAAAATTATATGCTGTGTAATGTTATAATAATATCTAGCTACATAGTTTACACAGCCAAGAAATCTCTATAACAATTTTTTATCTTTCAACTCATCAGAAAAAAATTTGATATTCTTTGAAACATGTTCTTGTACTGTAACTTCTTTTGACTTTACATTAACCCATAGAAACTCAATTTCATCTTTAAATATTGTTTTTTTTTTAGATAGAACTAAACCATTATCATACATAATTTGATAGAATTACTCTAGATGATTAAGATGTTCTTTAGGAGATCTTGAAAAAACTAGTATATCATCTATATAGACAATGATAAAATTAGAGTATGCTGAGAAAATTTTGTTCATAATTTCTTGAAATATACTAGGAGAAGTTTTCAAACCAAAAGGCAGAACATTCCATTCATATTGGCCAAAAAGAATAATGAATATAATTTTGTACCTATCTTGTTCTACCACTTGTATCTGCTAGAATCCTAATTTCATATCACATTGTATTCATTAAGACACAAGGATCACTGTATTGCTTAAGACATAGAGAGTTTACAAAGATTTCAAAATAGAATAAAGAAATAACAAACTTAGAAAAAGTTTTTGATTCATAGTTTCTTACAAAAGGGAAAGCGAAGAACATATGCTTATTCATGACTCACTATGACATAACTCTAGACTTACCACTCTATACTTGACTCTAGGCATTTGATGTTTATGACTCAAATAACTTCCCATACTTATAGGATGAAATGAGAAGATCGATGATCGACATAAAGATGTCAAATCGATAGACACAAGACAAGATGCAAAAGTAGGTGGATTATGGGCCCACTACATAACACCTAACAAAAAAAACAAATAATCTAATGACACGATTGATAGAATACCACCTTTTATAAGTGGTGAGATCTATAAGACTAAAAGAGGTTTAACATGCCCACATTCACAGCTATGAATAGGCCTCATAACTAGTCTTTAGATTAAATCAATCATCATCATTGAATTTATATTTTCTTTTGGGAGAATAGTGGTTGTCATCATCAAAATTTAAGTCAATGTGATCTATGTATAATGCTAAATGAATCCTTAATATTTGACTATCAGGTGTAGGAGGAAACATAGCTTGATGACTTATTTTAAAAAATTTCCAAAGAGTGGCTAACGGTTGAGTAGGAGCTAAGCCAGCATGTAGGTTAGCTTAGAAATTTTGAATTGAGAATATTTCAAACTTCATTCTAAAAGGTATCCTTAAGGAAATAAATATATTCCATACTTGATCAGGAGGGATACAAATAATAGGATCATTAGAAGCTTTCATAGGTATAACATAATCTAAAAATTCAATTAAGTAATCTAGAATTTCAGTAGATGAAAAAAAAAATAGTAGCAGAGTTAAAGCTTAGCCAGATGGTAGACCATTGAATTAAGAATTCAAAACCATGCTTGCAAATGAAATTCTTGAAGGGATTATTTATGCTAGTAATCCTTGGATTATTAGCTTCATGGTATAAAATTATAGTAGAACACCATATTTTACCATCATGTTCCTGAAACTATGATGTCCATGCCAAATGAGTGTTATTAAGCTTAGTAGATGCTTCATGAGATTTTTTGGTGAGAGCATTCATCTCATGAGTTAACTAATTTACAATAGATGGAGTGGATCTCCATATACATTGATGAAATTCTTCATACACTTCTGTAACTATTACTATCATGACTGAATTATATGAATTGAATTCTCTGGGTGTAAAATTAGCAAGATAATTTTTTTCCCCAAAATATTCTTAATAGAGAAATCAAAATCTGACAAAAAAGTTTCCCACCTAGTTAACCTACTCATAGATACTTTCTTCATAATATCAATAGAGTGAAGAATACTCATAAATTTATTTAAATCAGATCTAACAAGAAATTTCTCTGATCTAACAAAAAATATGAAAGCTTGAATAGCATTAATAACTAAAAAAAATTCTTTATGAGTAGAGTGATAGTTTTTTTTAGCCTATTTAAAATTTCTAGAAGCAAATTTGCAAGGCTTCTCTGAACCATTTCATAATCTATCTTTAAGAATAGCACCCTAATATAAATTTAAGGCATCTATCTTAATGATCTTTAGACCATTACCAGGTAGAACTAGAGGTGGTAAATTATGATAATTTTGCTTTATCATTTGAACAGCTTTTATCATTTCCTCAGACCATGCTAGAGAATTGTTTAATAACCTTTTATTTAGAATAATTATATCCTATGCAATGTTATAATAATATATAGCTACGTAGTTTACACAATCAAGAAATCTCTGTAACAATTTTTTATCTTTCAGCTCATCAAAAAAATTGTTATTCTTTAAAACATGTTCTTGTACTGCAACTTCCCCTAATTTTAGAGTAATCCCTAGAAACTCCATTTTATCTTTAAAGACTGACATTTTTTTTAGATAGAACCAAACCATTTTCATACACAATTTGATAGAATTACTCCAGATGATTGAGATGTTCTTTAGGTGATCTTAAAAAAACTAATATATTATCTATATAGACAATGATAAAATTAGACTATGCTAAGAAAATTATGTTCTTCATTTATTCAAATATACTAGGAGTAGTATTCAGACCAAAAGGTATAATATTCCATTCGTATTGGTCAAAAGGAGTAACAACCACCAGAATCTTGATTTTAGATTAAACTTACTGTAAACTTTACTTTTATTTATTTTTTGTAAGTTTTCATCTTTTGAAGGAATAAGATGTTAAACAAGTAAAACATACTTATTAACAGGGACATAGTTTATAACTAGTCTCTTTGTACCCCTTATCTGCTCTGATCTTTTGTTTACATAGAATGTTTCACATTTGGAATCCCTTATCAAACCCTATTATTTTAACTTTTTTATTTCCTAAGAACATTCTTCCCTAAGTGAAAGAGATATTCCTGAATAATGTGCCTTAAACTTAGGTTCTATTTCTTTGCCATCTTTGTTTTTTACCATCTTCAATTCAATTCTACATTCATGTAGTTTTCTACTTCTGAATGCTAAAATATTTTCAGAACAACAATCCTTTCTAAGCTTTTCAATTATTGGGTCAATACTAGCATGACAAAGATTTACCTTCCATTATATCCATCTAGTGTCAACTAATTTCTTTGGTTTTTCTTTTAATGAAATTTTACATTCATATCTGGATTTTTTATACAAAGAATATTTTTGTGCAAGAATTATTTCATGTAGTTGAATTGTGATAGGATAGAATGTTCCTAAATTATTTGAACCAATCATCATATCATACATTGGTATTTCATGTTGGACTATCTTAAAATGATAAATAGAGTCACCAAGCACAATAGGTATGACTGCAGACAATTATGAAACCACTATTTTTATATTGAAAGTTAATCAATAAAAATCAACTTTCCACATATTAACAAGAATAGAATAATATCTAGCAAGTAAAATATCAGCACGAGTATCAAGCAAGACATCCAAACTATATGGTTTAAAACCATCCCATTTGATTTAAATTTTACAAACTAGATTATTATTATTGTATACTGATATCTGATGGATATATGAATTATTATGAGAGGTATCCCCCCTTTAAAATGAGATTCAATCTCATTAATGACCTGAAGGAGCTCTTCTTTAAAGAGGTGTTCATATTCATCAGCAAGAGCTTCTTCCTTCAATATATCTTTCAATTCAATATGAGAATTAGCAAAAAAAAATTTGAAGCTAAAAAATACACCTATTTCACTAAGAAGCTCTATCATAAGCGTCACGTTGATAAGCAAATTCAATCGAAGATGCTTTCTAGTTTTTAGACTAAAATTCTTTGGATAAAATATCATTTTGCCTTTTTTACTGGGCTAAATGAAGAGAGTATTTTTTCTCAATAGCCATAATTTTTTGTTGCAAAATCATTCTTTCAAAGATCATATAGATAGGAGTTTTATCATATCTTTCTTTAAGAAAATAAATCTATTGATATAAACTCATGGCATCTAGAAAAGGAGTAGAAATCATATGAATTTTAAATCTTATATCATAATCATAATCAGAGAATTCATCTTCTAATTCAGATTCAGTGAGATTCATATTTATTTGATTATCATCATTATCATATGCTTCTCACAAAATATCTGATTCATATTAAAGTTCATCTTCTTCTGAAACTAGCAAATATTCATCTTCATCAATTCCATAGCTATTCAGAAAATTAATCTTTTTAGATTCTTTTTTCCTATTAAAATATTTATTAGCATAGTGATCACCTTAACAAATTAAACACTTAACATGCTTCTTTTGATAACCATGTTTCTTTTCTCTAAATATCCTTTTTGGACTAAACTTCTTTTTTCTAAATTTATATCTAGGCTTCCAATGCTTATTATAAGTGAACTCTTTTCAAGAAGAATATTTGTAAGAATGCAATTTCTTCTTTTTTTTGTACTATTTGTATCTATGCACATCCATACAACCAAAATTATCATCTAAAGAATTACAAAATTTTACACCTATTTGTTTATGAAAGTTCAAAGTTTCTTTATGTGCCTTCTTTTTTACACATAGTCTCTCATTAATTGCTTTAATGTTCTGGTTTATTCTTTCAAAGGACATAGTTGGAAGATTGTCACCCATAATAGCTTTATACTTGGTAGCAAAATATTTAAAAAATGATTCTATATACCTAATCTTATATGCTGGATTAAATATTTCTATAAAATTATAGAATAGATTTTTCATATAGCACATATATTCATCTAGTCTGATCATATCACATAATTGAGCTTTAAGAAACTTGGCTTTATTTGTCTCTTTGTCATTACCAAGAGTCCCAAGAAATTCAAAAATTAAAGCACTGCAAAGTATAGAGATAGGTTCTAGATGAGTGTAAATGCTTTCATGAAACATAATACCACTAGCATCCCACCATTCCTTGATGTTTCCTATGAACCCATTTACAATTTGTTGGTTAACACTGAAAGGATCTTTCTTAAGACCATGAATATGTACACTGGCCCAAAATAACATTACATGAATCATTTATTTTCTTTTTTTTTGTGGTTCACAATTGAATTTCTAGAAGAAAAGTTGAAGATTTAGAGTCCTTATTTGATAATCTAATGAAGGTTTAGATGTAGAAGATTCTCCTATTTTAAAGTAACTTTCTATTTTAGCAAGCTCTATCTTAACCATGCCTATTTGAAAGATCTTATCAAGAGATTTTTCTATATTAGGTAGACTCTTTAATTTAGACTTCATAAATGATTCTCTTTGTAATTTTAGAACATTTTGCTAACAATAGATATTCTGATTATAATCAATATTTTCTAGAACAACTATTTTTAGGTGTGGCCGAAAAGCTTGGACTTTATCCTTTATTGAATTTAGAATCTCAAGAATAATAGATAGGCTAGAACTATGATTTACTACTTCTCTAGCTATACTATCAGAAATTGAAGATAGCTATTTGATTTCTTCGTACACTTCTTGTTTTATCTCAAGAGTAGACATTTGATTTTTTAAATCTATTTCAAGAGAAACTATACTAGACTAAATTTGATCTTGACTCTGACTGATAATCTTTTTCTTAGTAATCAAATTTTCTATCTTGGCTTCAATAGATTATTGTTGTATTCTAATGCTACTAGACTCATTATCTATTTTCTGAATATGCTGACTATGTTGAGTAGTACGATTATCATTCAAAACATTGATTGATCTAGCAAGTTCTCCTTTCTAATATAACTCAATACTTTTTAACATATTAGAAACCTAGTCAAGACTATGTTGTATTTGTGAGACTTTATTATTCAAGCATTTGGTTGCAATATTATTCAAGTTCATTAACTTGACTTTGGCAGACTGATCAAGACTTTTTTTAGATGTTCTAAGATAATACATCCGTGCTCTAAATTTTCCATCAGGTAAATATTGATTGAAATTAGTAGACTTTGGGAATTATTTTTTTATGTATGATTCATCTCCTAAAGGATTTTTTCATACATGAACTTCTTCATCTTCCTCTTTAGCTTTTTCTCAAAAGTTCCTTATATATTAATTCTTTTAGCTTCATCAAGTAACTTCTTATTTTTCTCAAGTAGTTCTTGAATGGCTAAATCTCTTTTAGCCATGTGAATACTAGACTGATTTGGATGACTTATAATTTTTTGACAGTCAACACAGAAGTATGAATCTATTTGAGGATCATGAACTTTTTTGAGATGCAGACAATGAAGATCGATTGAAGGCAAAGGTTGCTACATTTATATACTCTGCATATGATCTTTCAAGTCATTGTGAGATTTAAAAATAATGATAGATTTGTTTGGAAAATATTTTATAGATGTAGTAATAGATAAGGATTTCTTAGGCTTTTAGACAAAGTCTATGTTTAATATCCACTTTCTGAGAAACTTAAGATCTGACCAAGAAATTGATTTAACAGGAATTATCTGACTATTTTTAGTTGCTCTACACACCACGCTTTTACCTTACACGGGAGTATGATTGACAACAGGATGAAGGATATTGGTTAAGTGATACATGACCTAATATTTAATAGCAAAAGGATAAGATCCAAAAAATTCAAATCTTCAAAGATTGGCATTTGTACATAATTAGTATAATAATAATAATAATACACTCCCGACTTAAACCTTATACTCTACATTATAAGTTCTTAACTTTTGCTAAAGCTAAGAATACTACTCTAGAATAAGTTTAGTATTTGTTTATATTTAAATAGCAGTTTAAGATTATTGAATATATGTGTATCTTCATTATAATATATACATGTTAGGATATATGTATATTTAGTATCCTTATATCTTATTAGATGTATATTAGTGATATATATAGATACATGATACTTACATATATATATGATACATATATATTAAAATAAGGATATATTTAAACTACTGCTTAAGATTATTAGATGTAACTTTAGAATCATGATATCATAAAGAGATAGAATAACTATGGTATTCTAGAGATATATTAATCAATATTCACCTGAAGAAAAATTTAGAACATAGATGTATTATCTTGGAATATTTGACAAAAGTCTTGATCAGTCTATCGAAGTCAAGTTAATGAACTGGAATAATCTTGAAACCAAATGCTTGAATAATAAAGTCTCACAAATACAGTAGAGTCTTGACAATGTTTCTAAGATGTTAAAAATATTGAGTTATATCAAAAAAAAGAACTTTCTAGAACAATCAATGTTTTGAATGATAATGTTACTACTCAACATAGTCAGCTTGTTTAGAAAATAGATAATGAGTCTAGTAAAATTAGACTACAACAATAATCTACTAAATCCAAGATAGAAAATTTGATTACTGAGGAAAATATTATCAGTCAGAGTCAAGATCAACTTCAGTCTAGTATAGTTTCTCTTGAAATAGATTTTAAAAATTTGAATGCCTAGAGTCGAGTCTAGAGTGGTAAGTCTAGAGTTGTGTCTTAGTGAGTCAGGAATAAGTGTATGCTCTTCACTTTCCCTCCTATGATAACCTACAAATCAAAAACTTTTCCTAAATTTGTTATTTCCTTAGTCTATTCTAAAATCTTTGTAAACTCTCTGTGTCCTAAGTAATACAATGATCCCTATGTCTTAAGCAATTTAGAGATCTTGTAGTTTGATGGTATCATAGCCATGAGCCATGAGGCATGAGCCAATGAGTCTTATGTCATATACATGTTGCTTCTTTAATATCTCTTCGATATATCAATAAAATTATACTTTCATCTCTTGCTATCTGTACCTATCAAGTTTTTACTTTAGTCTTTTATCTCCATATTATCTTTAGAAAATAGGGAAGGGAATGATCCCGTAAAGCCATGAGGAAGGTGTGATAGATAATTTTTATAGTACCGATGATACAAAGATTATGGATGCATCTAACTAGATAACTTTAGATACTACATGTACATCTGATGTCTATATATTCTCTGATATATCTACTAGTTCATTTTTTCTACAAATGAAGCAATTGTAGAATTTGATGAAGAAAATCCTAGCCATGAATGGAAACTCCCAACTCTTAAGCTTACAAATTTTTATGATAAGCTTTCCCCTTTTCATCTTATTACTAAAACTTTCATATAAATTTCTAAAACTATTTTTCAAGTTAATCAAAATGATGATTATAAATATCACTTGCAAATAATTAATGATAAAACTATTCATTAGTTAAAATCTCAATTTAAATATAAGTTTTTTCATATTAGTGTCATTATTATTGGTATTTTTTTAATTCAAAATAGGTCTGAATGTTAGTATTTTATGTTATTTACTTAATAATAGACATATCACCTTTAGTTCTTGTTTATAGAATGCTATCCAAACTATTTTTTATGATGGTCTGATCTTTGCAACTATTTATCCAAATTATTCAGTAGTTATCTATCAAGAAGAAAATCTAAATAAAGTCCTAAAGCTTTTTCTCTAAACCCATGGACTAGACATGATCCCTATCTCTTGTCCTCTTACTATTAAATACCAGGTCATGTATCACTTAACCAATACCCTTCATCTTGCTATCAAGTATACTAACATGTAAGGCAAAATCATGGTGTGTAGAGCAACTAAAAATAGTCAGATAATTCATGCTAAATCAATTTCTTGGTCAGATCTTAAGTTTCCTATAAAGTAGATAGTAGACACAAACTTTATCCAAAATCCTAAGAAATCCTTATCTTTTTCTACATCTATAAAATATTTGCCAAACAAATCTATCATTAGATTTGACTCTCATAATGACTTGAAATATCATATGCAGAGTATACAATTGCAGCAACCCTTGCCTTCAATCAATCCTCATTATCTACATCTCAAGAAAGTCTGTGATCCTCAAATAGATTCATACTTTTGCGTTGACTATCAAAAAATTATAAGTCATCCAAATCAGTCTAGTATTCACATGGTTAAAAGAGATTTAGCCATTCAAGAACTACTTGAGAAAAATAAGAAGTTACTTACTGAAGCCAAAATAATTAATATGGAAGGAACTTCTAAAAAAGCTAAAGAGGAAGATGAAGAAGGTCATGTATGAAAAACTTCTTTAGGAGATGAATCATACACAAAAAAGATTCCCAAAGTCTACTAATTTCAATCAATATTCCTTTGATAGAAAATTTTAGATATTCTTTAAAATATGTTCTTGTACTGCAACTTCTCCTAATTTTATAGTAACCCCTAAATACTAAATTTCATTTTTAAATACTGGCATTTTTTTCAAATAAAACCAAACTATTATCATACATAATTTGATAGAATTACTTCAAATGATTGAGATATTCTTTAGGTGATCTTGAAAAAACTAATATATCATCTATATAGACATTGATAAAATTAGAGTATGCTAAGAAAATTTTGTTCATCATTTCTTGAAATATACTAAGAACAATTTTCAAATGAAAAGATAGAACATTCCATTCATATTGGCCAAAAGGAGTAACAAATACAGTTTTGTTCTTGTCTTGTTCTGCCACTTATATCTACTAGAATCTTGATTTCATATCAAACTTATTGTAAACTTTACTTTCATTTATTTTTTATAAGATTTCATCTTTTTAAGGAATAAGATGCTAAACAAGTAAAACATACTTATTAAGAGGGACATAATTTATAACTAGTCTCTTCTTACCCCTTATTTTCTCTAATCTTTTAGTTACATAGAATGCTTCACATGCCCAAGGGATATTAGAATCCCTTATCAAACCCTATTCTTTCAATTATTTTATTTTCTAAAAACATTTTTCCCTAAGTGAAGGACATATTCTTGAATGATGTGCCTTAAACTTGGGTTCTATTTCTTTACTATTCAGATATGCTTTGATACAATTAAACTATAGGATCATTATATTTTTTAAGACAGGGATCACTGTATTACTTAAGAAATGAAAATTTTACAAATATTTTAGAATAAACTATAGAAATAACAAACTTATGAAAAATTTCTAATTCACAAGTTTCCACAAAAGGGAAAGCGAAGAGCATACGCTTATTCCTGACTCATTAAGACATAACTCTAGACTTACCACTCTAGACTCGACTCTAAGAATTCAATGTTTATGACTCAAATAACTTCCCATACTTATAGGATGAAATGCAAAGATTGAAGGTCAACACAAAGATGTCAAATCGATGGACAGAAGATAAGATGTTAAAAGTAGGTGGGTTATGGGCCCACTATGCACCACCTAATAAGAAAATACAAACAAAGAATCTAATAACATGATTGATAAAATACTTCCTTTGTAAATGGTGAGATCTATAAGACTAAAATAGGGTTAACCTTCCCACATTCATGGCTAAGAACAAACCCCATAACTAGTCTTTAGATTGAATCAATCATCATCATTGAATTCATATTATCTTTGGGGAGAATAGTGGTTGTCATCATTAGAATCTAGTCAGTGTGATCCATGTATAATGTTGAAGGAATCTTTAACATCCGATCGTCAGGTGTAGGAGGAAACATAACCTGATGACTTATTGTAAACCTATTCTAAAGAACGGCTAATAGTTGAGCAGGAGCTAAGCCACCATGTAGGTTAGCTTAAAAAATTTGAACTGAGAATATTTTAAACTTAATTTTGAAAGGTATCCTTAAGGCAATAAATATATTCCTTTCTTGATCAGGAGGGATATGAATAGCAGGATCATAAGAAGCTTTCAAAAAATGTTATTCAACTTAAGTAAAATGATGATTATAAATATCACTTGCAAATAGTTGATGATAAAACTATCTGTCAGTTGAAATCTCAATCTAAATATAAGTCTTTACATATTGATGTCATTACTATTGGTTTTTTTTCCTTTATTCAGAAGAGGTCTGAATGTCAATATTTTAAGCTATTTACTCAATAATAGACATACCACTTTTACTTCTTGTTTAAAAAATGTTGTCCAAATTGGTCTTCATGATGGTCTGATATTTATAACTATTTACCCAAATTATCTAGTAGATATCCATCAAGAAGAAAATTTAAATAAATTATTGAAGCTTTTTCTCTAAACCCATGGACTAGACATGATCCTTAGCTCTTATCTTCTTTCTATTAAATACCAAGTCATGTATCACTTAACCAATAACCTTCATCCTACTAGCATACTCCCATGCAAGGCAAAAGTGTGGTGTGTAGAGCAACCAAAATTAGTTAGATAATTTCTATTGAATTAATTTCTTGGTCAGATCTTAAATTTCCTATAAAGTGGATAGTAGATACAGACTTTGTCCAAAAACCCAAAAAATCCTTATCTTTTACTATATCTGTAAAAGATTTTTCAAATAAATTTATCATTAGATTTGACTCTCATAATGACTTGAAAGATCATATGTAGAGTATATAATTACAACCCTTGCATTCAATCAATCTTCATTGTTTGTATCTCAAGAAAGTCCATGATCCTCATTTATATTCATACTTATGTGTTGACTATCAAAAAATTATAAGTCATCCAAATCAGTATAGTATTCACATGGTTAAAAGAGATTTAGCCATTAAAGAACTACTTAAGAAAAATAAGAATTTACTTGTTGAAGCTAAAAGAATTAATATGGAAGGAACTTTTGAAAAAAAAACTAAAGAGGAAGATGAAGAAGGTCATGCATAGAAAAATCCTTTAGGAGATGAATCATACACAAAAAAATGATTCCCAAAGTCTATTGATTTCAATCAATATTCACCTGATGGAAAATTTAGAGCACAATGTATTATCTTAGAACATTTTACAAAAGTCTTGATCAGTCTATCAAAGTCAAGTTAATGAATTGGAATAATCTTACAACTAAATGCTTGAATAATAAAGTCTCATAAATACAACAGAGTCTTGACTAGGTTTCTAGGATGTTAAAAAGTATTGATTTATATTAAAAAAGAAAACTTGATAAATAAATCAATGTTTTGAATTATAATGTTACTACTCAACACAATTAGCTTGTTTAGAAAATAGATAATGAGTCTTGTAGCATTAGACTACAACAACAATCTGTTGAAGCTAAGATAGAAAATTTGATTACTGAGGAAAAGATTATCAATCAGAGTCAAGATCAGCTTTAGTCTAGTATAGTTTCTCTTGAAATAGATTTGAAAAATCAAATGTCTATTCTTGAGATAAAATAGGAAGAAGTATACCAAAACATCAAACAGTTATCTTCAACTTTTGACAGTATAGCTAGAGAAGTAGTAAATCATAGTTCTAGCCTATTTGTTATTCTTGAGATTCTAAAAAATTGTTCCAAAAAATATTGATTATAGTCAGAATATCCATTATTGGCAAAATATTCTAAAATTATAAAAAGAATCATTTATGAATTTTAAATCAAAAAGTCTGCCTGATCTAGAAAAATCTCTTGATAAGATATTTCAAGTAGACATAGCTAAGATAGAGCTTGTTGAAATAGAAAGTTACTTTGAAATAGGAGAATCTTCTAAATCTAAACCTTCATTAGATTCTCAAATAAATAATCTAAATCTTTAACCTTTTTTCTATAAATCTAATTGTGAACCACTAGAAAAAAGAAAAGAAATTATTCATGCAATGCTAGCCTGGGTCAATGTACAGATTCATGGTAAAGATCTTTTCATTGTTAGCTAACAAATTGCAAATGGGTTCATAGGAAACATCAAAGAATGGTGGGATGCTAGCGATACTATGTTTTATGAAATCATTTACACTCATCTGGAGCCTATTTCTACACTTTGCAACATTTTAATTTTTTATTTTGTTGGGACACTTGATAATGATAAAGAGGCAAACAAAGCCAAGTTTTTTAAATCTTAATTATGTGATACGACCAAGCTATATGAATATATGTGCTATATAAAAAATCTATTATATAATTCTAAAAAAAATTAATATAGCATACAAGATTAAGTATATAGAATTATTTTTTGAATATTTTGCTACCAAGTATAAAGATGTTATGGGTGACAATCTTCTAACCATGTCTCTTGGAAGAATAAATCAGTATATTATAGCAGTTAATGAGGAGCTGTGTGTAGAAAGAAAGGCATAGAAAAAAACTATAAAATTTCATAAACAAATAAGTGTAAAATTTTCTAATTCTCTAGATAATAATTTTGGTTGTATGGATGTGAATAGATACAAACAGTACAAAATAAAGAAGAAATCGTATTCTTGAAAATGTTCTTTAGGAAAAGAGTTCACTTATAATAATCCTTAGAATCCTTGATATAAATTTATAAAAAAGAAGTTTGGTCTAAAAAGGATACTCAAAAAAAAGAAACATGGTTATCAAAAGAAGCCTGTTGAGTTTTTCATCTATCAAGGTGATCACTATGCTAATAAATGTTTTAATAAGCAAAAAGAATCTAAAAATATTAATTTTTATAATAGTTATAGAATTGATAAAGATGAATATTTTCTAGTATCAGAAGAAGATGAGCTTCAATATGAATCAAAAATTTTGTGAAAAACATTTGATAGTGATGATAATCAAATAAATATGAATTTAGTTGAATATAAATCAGAAAATGAATCCTCTGATTATGATTCTGATATAGAATTTTAGATTCATATAATTTATACATATTTTTTAGATGCCATGATTTTATCTTAATAGATATCTTTCTTTAAAAAAAGATATGATAAAACTCCTATCTATATGATCTCTAAAAGAATGATTTTTCAACAATAAATTGTGGTTGTTGAACAAAAATACTCTCTTCATTTAACCTAATAAAAAGGACAAAAGGATATTTTATCCAAATAATTTCAATCTAAAAACCAAAAAACATATTTATTTGAAGTTCCTTATCGACCGGACACTTATGATAGAGCTACTTGGTGATAGGAGAATATTGTTTAGCTTCAATTCTTTCTTGTTAAAGCTCAGACTGAATTGCAAGATCTTTTGAAGAAAGAAGTTCTTACTGATGAACATGAACACCTCTTTGAAGAAGAGCTCCTTCAAGTCACAAATGAGATCAAATCTCATTTTGAAGGGGAGATACCTCTCATAATAATTTAAATATCTATTAGATATCACGATACAATATTAATTATTCAGTTTATAAAATTCAAATCAAATAAGATGGTTTTAAACCATATAGTTTGAATGTCTTGCTTGATACTAGTGCTGATATTTCACTTGCTAGATATCATTATATTCCTATTGATATGTGGAACGTTGATTTCCATCAATTTTATTTTCAATACAAAAATATTTGTTTCATAATTATCTACAATCATACCTATTGTGCTTGGTGACTTTATTTATCATTTTAAAATAGTGTAGCATGAAATGTCAATGTATGATATGATGATTGGTTCAGATAATTTAGCAATTTTCTATCCTATCAAAATTTAATTGCATGAAATAATTCTTGTATAAAAATATTCTTTGTATAAGAAATCTAGATATGAATGTAGAATGTTATTAAAAGAAAAGTCAAAAAACTAGTTGACACTAGATAGATACAACAGAAGGTAAATTTTTGTCATGCTAGTATTGATATAATAATTAAAAAGCTTAAAAAGGATTGTTATTCTAAAAATCATTTAGCACTCAAAATTAGAAAAATACATGAATGTAGAATTGAATTGAAGATGACAAAATACAAAGATGGTAAAGAAATAGAACTTAAGTTTAAGGCACATCATTCAGGAATGTCTCCTTCACTTAGAGAAGAATGTTTTCAGGAAATAAAATAGTTGAAAGAATAGGGTTTGATAAGAGATTCCAATCACCCTTGGGCATGTGATGCATTCTATGTAAATAAAAAATCAGAGCAAATAAGGGGTAAGAAGAGATTACTTATAAATTATGTTCCTTTTAATAAGTATGTTTTACCTGTTCAAACTCCTATTTTTTCAAAAGATGAAATCTTATAAAGAATAAATGGAAGTAAAATTTACAGTAAGTTTGATCTGAAATTAAGATTCTGGTAAATACAAGTGGCAGAACAAGACAGGTATAAAACTATATTTGTTACTCATTTTGACTAATATGAATGGAATGTTTTCCATTTTAGTTTGAAAATTGCTCCTAGTATATTTCAAAAAATGATGAGCAAAATTTTCTCAGCATACTCTAATTTTATCATTGTCTATATAGATGATATATTAGTTTTTTTAAGATCGCCTAAAGAACATCTCAATCATCTAGAGCAATTCTATCAAATTATGTATGATAATGGTTTGCTTCTATCTAGAAAAAAATGTTAGTCTTTAAAGATAAATTTGAGTTTCAAGGGGTTACTATAAAATCAGGAGAAGTTACAGTACAAGAACATGTTTTGAAAATTATCAAAAAAAATTAATGAGCTAAAAGATAAAAAAATGTTATAGAGATTTCTTAGCTATGTAAACTATGTAGCTAGATATTATTATAACATTACACATAATAGAATTTTTTTGAATATAAGGTTATCAAAAAATCTTCCATCATGATCTGATAAAATGATAAAATCTTTTCAAAGAATAAAAAAGAATCATCAGAATTTACCACCTCTAGTTTTACATGTTAATGATCTAAAGATCATTGAAATAGATGCCTCATATTTATATTAGGGTGTTATTTTTAAATAAAGATTATCAGATGATTCAGAGAAGCCCTGTATTTTTTCTTCTAAAAAATTTAAATAGGCTCAGGAAAACTATCACTCTACTCATAAAGAAATTTTTACGATTATTAAAGATATTCAAGATTTCATGTTTTTTGTTAGATCATAAAAAATTCTTGTTAGATATTATTTAAATAACTTTATGAGTATTCTTTATTTTACTGATAATCTAAAAAAAGAATCTATGAGTAGGTTAATCAGGTGGAAAAATTTTTTGTTAGATTTTGATTTCTCTATTGAGCATATTCTAATGAAAAAGAATTGTCTTGCTAATTTTATATCTAGAGAATTCAATTCAAATAATTCAATCATGGAAATAATAGTTACAGAAGTGTGTGAAAAGTTCCATCAACATATATAAAGATCCACTTCATCTATTGAAAATTAGTTAACTCATGAGATGAATGCTCTCACTAAAAAATATCATGAAGCCTCTATTGAACTTAATAACACTCATTAAGCATAGACATCATAATTTTAGGACCCTGATGGTAAAAGATAGTATTCTACTATAATATTATAACATGAAGCTAATAATCTAATGATTATTGGCATAAATAATCCTTTTAATAATTTTATTTAGAGGTATGATTTTAAATTCTTAATTCAATGGTCTATCTTCTGGCCAAGCTTTAACCTTGCTACTAAAAATTTTTGGTTATTTGCTAAAATTATTGATTACTTGATTGAATTTTTAGATTATGTTATGCCTATGAAAGCTTCTTATGATCATATTATTCATATCCTTCTTGATTAAGTAAGGAATATATTTATTACCTTATAGAATTAGGTTTGAAATATTCTCAGTTCAGAATTTCTAAGCTAATCTACATGATGGCTTAGCTCCTGCTCAATTGTTAGCCACTCTTTAGAAAAGCTTTATAATAATTCATCAGGCTATGTTTCCTCCTACACCTAATAGTCAGATATTAAGGATTCCTTCAGTTTTATACATGGATCACATCGACTTAGATTCTAATGATGACAACCACTATTCTTCTCAAAGAGAATATGAATTCAATGATGATGACTAATTTAATTTAAAGACTAGTTAGGAAGTCTATCCATAGCCATGAATGTGGGTAAGTTAACCCTTTTTTAGTCTTATAGACCTCACCACTTCCAAAAAGTGGTATTCTATCAATCATGTCAGTAGATTCTTTGTTTGTCCTTTCTTATTAGGTGGTGCATAGTGGGCACATAACCCACCTAATTTTGGCATCTTGTCTTGTATCCATCAGTTCAACATCTTTGTGTCAATCATCAATACTCTCATTACATCTTATAAGTATGGGAAGTCTTTGAATCACAAACATCAAATGCCTAGAGTCGAGTCTAGGAGTGGTAAGTCCAGAGTTATGTCTTAGCGAGTCAAGAATAAGTGTATGCTCTTCGCTTGCCCTTCTATGAAACCTATAAATCAGAAACTTTTTTAAAATTTATTTATTTATTTAGTCTTTTCTGAAAGCTTTGTAAACTCTCTTTATCTTAAATAATACATTGATCTTTGTGTCTTAATCAATACAATGATTTTGTAGTTTAATGGTACATCTGATGTTTGTACACTCTTTGATATATCTACTAGTTTATTCTTTTTTGCAAATGAAGTAACTATAAAATTTGATGATCTCTAAATGGAAACTCCCAAATCTTAAGCCTACAGATGTTTATGATAAGCTTTCTCCTTTTCATCTTATTGCAAAAACTTCCATAAAAATTTATGAAAATGTTATTCAAGTTAAGCAAAATGATGATTATAAATATTACTTACAAAAAGTTGATGATAAAACTATCTGTCAGTTGAAATCTCAAATTAAATATAAGTTTTTGCATATTGGTGTCATTACTATTAGCATTTTTCCTTTATTTAGAAGAGGTCTAAATGTCAATATTTTAGGTTGTTTACTTGATAATAGACATACCACCTTTAGTGCTTGTTTATAGAATGTTGTCCAAACTAGTCTTCATGATGGTTTGATCTTTATGACTCTTTACCCAAATTATCTAGTAGTTATTCATTAAGAAGAAGATCTAAATAAATTCTTAAAGCTTTTTCTTCAAACCAATGGACTAGACATGATCCCTAGCACTTGTCCTCTTGCTATTGAATACTAGGTCATGTATCGCTTAACCAATACCTTTTGTTATGTTGTCTAGCATACTCCCATGCAAGGTAAAAGCATAGTGTGTAGAGTAACCAAAAATAGTCAAATAATTCCTACTAAATCAATTTTTCGGTCAGATTTTAAGTTTTTTACAAAGTAGATAGTGGACACAGACTTTATCTAAAAGCTCAAAAAATTCTTATCTTTTGCTACATCTATTAAAGATTTTCCAAATAAATATATCATTAAATTTGACTCTCATAATGACTTGAAAGATTATATGTAGATTATACAATTATAGCAACCCTTGCCTTCAATCAATCCTTATTGTCGGGATCTCAAGAAATCCCATGATCTTCAAATAGATTCATACTTCTGTGTTGACTATCAAAAAATTATAAGTCATTCAAATCAGTCTAGTAGTCACATGATTAAAATAGATTTACTCATTCAAGAACTACTTGAGAAAAATAAGATGTTGTTTGTTGAAGCCAAAAGAATTAATATCAAAGGAACTTCTAAAAAAAAAGTTAAAGATGATGATGAAGAAGGTCATATATGGAAAACTCTTTTAGGAGATGAATCATACACAAAAAAAAGATTCTCAAAGTCTATTGATTTCAATCAATATTCACCTGATAAAAAATTTAGAGCAACAATATATTATTTTAGAACATCTAACAAAAATCTTGATTAGTATGTCGAAGTCAAGTTAATGAACTAGAATAATCTTGTAACCAAATGCTTGAATAATCAAGTCTCACAGATATAGCACAATTTTGACCAGGTTTCTAAGATGTTAAAAATTATTGAGTTATATCAGAAAGGAGAAGTTGCTAGAGAAATCAATCTTTTGAATGATAATATTACTACTCAACACAGTTAGCTTGTTCAGAAAATAGATAATGAGTCTAGTAACATTAGACTACAATAACAATCTACAGAAGACAAGATAAAAAATTTAATTACTGAGGAAAAGATTATCAGTTAGAGTCAAGATTAGATTTAGATTAGTATAGTTTCTCTTGAAACAGATTTAAAAAATCAAATTTCGACTCTTGAAATAAATTAAGAAGAAGCATACCCAGAAATCAAATAGCTATCTTCAACTTTTGATAGTATAACTAGAGAAGTAGTAAATCATAGTTCTAGCCTATCTTCTATTCCTAAGATTCTAAATTTAATAAAGGATAAAGGCCAAGATTTTTATCCACAACCAAAAATAGTTGTTCCAAAAAATATTGATTACAATTAGAATATCCATTCCTGACAAAATGTTCTAAAATTATAAAGAGAATCATTTATGAAGTCTAAATCAAAGAGTCTACCTGATCTAAAAAAATCTCTTGATAAGATATTTCAAGTAGGCATGGCTAAGATAGAGCCTATTGAAAAAAAAAGTTACTTTGAAATAGGAAAATCTTCTACATTTAAATCTCCATTAGATTCTCAAATAAGGACTCTAAATCTTCAACTTTTTTTTTGGAAATTTAATTATGAACCACCAAAAAAAAGAAAAGAAATGATTCATGTAATGCTAGCTTGGGCCAATGTATAAATTCATGGTCTTAAAAAATATCCTTTCAATGTTAGATAATAAATTGCAAATGGGTTCTTAGGAAGTATCAAAGAATGGTGTGATGCTAGTGGCACGATGTTTCATGAAAGCATGTACACTCATCCGAAACCTATCTATACACTTTGCAACACTTTAATTTTTGAATTTGTAAGAAAACTTGATAATGACAAAAAGACAAACAAATCCAAGTTTCTTAAAGTTCAATTGTGTGATATAACTAGGTTAGATGAATATATATGCTATATGGAAAATCTATTCTATAATTCTGAAAAAATCCTTAATCTAGCATATAAGATTAAGTATATAGAATCATTTCTTGAATATTTTGTTACCAAGTATAAATATATTATGGGTGAAAATATTTCAACCATGTCCTTGGAAGAATAAATCAGAACATTAAATCAATTAATGAGAAGTTGTGTACAGAAAGAAAGGCACAAAAAGAAACTATGAAGTTTCATAAATGGTGTAAAATTTTGCAATTCTCTAGATGATACTTTTTATTGTATTATTGTGCATAGATACAAATAGTAAAAAATAAAGAAGAAATTGCATTATTGAAAATATTCTTCTAAAAAAGAGTTCACTTATAATAAGCCTTGGAAGCCTAGATATAAATATAGAAAAAAGAAGTTTGGTCCAAAAAGGATATTTAGAAAAAACAACTATAGTTATCAAAAAAACCATGTTAAGTGTTTCATCTGTCAAGGTGATCACTATGCTAATAAATGTCTTCATAAGAAAAAAGAATCCAAAAATATTAATTTTTTGAATAGCTATGGAATTGATGAATATGAATATGTGCTAATATCAGAAGAAGATGAGCTTCAATATGAATCAAATATTTTCTAGAAAGCATTTGATATTGATGATAATCAAATAAATATGAATCTAACTAAATCTGAATTAGAAAATGAATCCTCTGATTATGATTTTGATATAGGACTTCATATTCATATGATTTCTACCTCTTTTCTAGATACCATGAGTTTATCTCAACAGATATATTTCCTTAAAGAAAGATATGATAAAACTCCTACCTATATGATCTCTGAAAGAATGATTTTGCAACAATAAATTATGGTTTCTAAATAAAAGTACTCTCTTCATTTAGTCCAGAAAAAAAGTTAAAGGAATATTTTATCCAAAAATAATAATTCTAAAAATTAGAAAGCATCTTTGGTTGAAGTTGTTTATCAACCTAACACTTATGATAGAGCTACTTGACGAAAGAAGCATATTTTTCAGCTTTAACTCTTTCTCACTAAAGCTTAGACTGAATTCTAAGATCTCTTGAAGGAAGATGCTCTTGCTGATGAAAATGAACACCCTTTGAATAAGAGCTCCTTCAGGTCACTAATGATATTGAATCTCATTTTGAAGAGGGGGATACCTCTCATAATAATTTAAATTTCTATCAAATATCAATATATAATACTAATAATCTAATTTGTAAAATTTAAATCAAATAAGATGGTTTTAAACTATACAGTTTAGATGTCTTGCTTGATACTGGTGTTGATATTTCACTTTCTAGATATCATTCCACTCCTACTGATATGTGGAAAACTAATTTTCATCGGTTAAATTTTAATAAAAAATAGTGGTTTTATAATTGTCTGTAGTCATATCTATTGTGCTTGGTGACTCTATTTATCATTTTAAGATAGTCCATCATGAAATACCAATGTATGATATGATGATTGATTCAAATAATTTAACAAATTTTTATCCTATCACAATTCAACTGCATAAAATAATTCTTGCACAAAAATATTCTTTGTACAAGAATTCTAGATATGAATGTAGAATTTCATTAAAATAAAAACCAAAGAAAGCAGTTGACACCAAATAGATATAGTAGAAGGTAAATCTTTATCATGCTAGTATTGATTTAATAATTGAAAAGCTTAGAAAGGATTGTTATTCTTAAAATCTTATAGCATTCAAAAGTAGAAAACTACATGAATGTAGAATTGAATTGAAGATGGTAAAATACAAAGATGATAAAGAAATAGAACCTAAGTTTAAGGCACATCATTTAAGAATGTCTCCTTCACTTAGGAAAGAATGTTTTCAGGAAATAAAATAATTGAAAGAATAGGGTTTGATAAAGGATTCTAATAGCCCTTGGGCATGTGAAGCATTCTATATAAATAAAAGATTAGAGTAGATAAGGGATAAGAAGAGATCAGTTATAAATTATGCCCCTCTTAATAAGTATGTTTTACCTGTTTAGAATCATATTCTTTCAAAAGATAAAATATTACAAAGAATAAATAGAAGTAAAGTTTATAGTAAGTTTGATCTAAAATAAAGATTTTGATAGATACAAGTGACAGAATAAGATAGGTACAAAATAGTATTTATTACTCTTTTTGGTGAATACGAATGGAATGTTTTACCTTTTGATCTAAAAACTGCTCTTAGTATATTTCAAGAAATGATGAACAAAATTTTCTTAGCATACTCTAATTTTATCATTGTCTATATAGATGATATATTAGTTTTTTCAAGATCACCTAAAGAACATCTCAATCATTTAGAGCAATTCTATCAAAATGTGTATGAAAATTGGTTTGGTTTTATCTAAAAAAAATCTCAGTCTTTAAAAATGAAATTAAGTTTCTAAGGGTTACTATAAAATCAGGAGAACTTTTAGTATAAGAACATGTTTTAAAGAATATCAAAAAAAAATGAGTTGAAAGATAAAAAATTGTTACAGAGATTTATTCACTGTGTAAATTATATAGCTAGATATTATTATAAAATTGTACAAGATAGAATTCTTTTGAATAAAAGGTTATCAAATAATCCGCTAGCATGGTTTGATAAAATAAAATAAAACTATTTAAAAAATAAAATAGAATGGTTAAAATTTACCACTTCCAGTTCTACCTGGTAATAGTCTAAAGATCATTGAGACAAATGCCTCAGATTTATATTAGGGTGTTATTTTTAAATAAATATTATTAGATGGTTCAGAGAAGTCCTATAGATTTACTTCTATAAATTTTATACAGGCTCATAAAAACTATCACTCTACTCATAAAAAATTTCTTATTGTTATTAGAGCTATTCAAAATTTCATATTTTTTGTTAGATCAAAGAATTTTTTTGTTAGATCTAATTTAAATAACTTTATGAATATCCTTCATTATACTGATAATTTGAAGAAAAGATCTATGAGCAAATTATTGAGGTGGGAAACTTTTTTGTCAAATTTTAATTTTTTATTGGGCATATTTTAAGAAAAAAGAATTATTTTACTAATTTTATATTCAAGGAACTCAATTCAGATAATTCAATCATGACAGTAACAGTTATAGAAGTGTGTGAAGAGTTCCATTAGCATATATGAAGATCCACTCCATCTATTGCAAATTAGTTAACTCATGAGATGAATGCTCTCACCAAAAAAACTCATGAAGCTTTTTTTTAACTTAATAACACTCATTTGACATGGACATCATAGTTTTAAGAACCTAATGGTAAAAGATAGTGTTTTAATATAATTTTATACCATGAAGCTAATAATCCAAGGATTACTGGCATAAATAATCATTTCAAGAATTTTATTTTTAGGCATGGTTTTGAATTCCTAATTTAATGGTCTACCTTCTAGTCAAACTTTAATCTTACTACTAAAATTTTCTGGTCATCTATTGAAATTCTACATTATTTGTTTGAATTTTTGGATTATATTATAACTATGATAGCTTTTGATGATCCTACTATTTATTGTCTTAAGGATACCTTTCAAAATTAAGTTTGAAATATTCTCAATTCAAAATTTTCAAGCTAACCTACATGTTGTCGTAACTCCTACTCAACCATTATCTACTTTTTAGTAAAGGTTTACAATAAGTTAGTAGGCTATGTTTCCTCCTATACCTAATAGTCAAATGTTAAGGATTCCTTCAATGTTATACATGGATCACACTAACTTAGATTTTGATGATGATAACCACTATTCTCCCCAAGGAGAATATAAATTCAATGATGATGATTGATTTAATCTAAATACTAGTTATGGGGTCTATATGTAGCCATGAATGTTATCACATTAACCTTATTTTATTCTTGTGTACCTCACCACTTACAAAAGGTGATATTCTATCAATCATGTCAGTAGATTCATTATTTGTCTTTTCTTGTTAACTGGTGTGTAGTGGACCTATAACCCAACTACTTTTGGCATCTTATCTTATGTCCACTGATTCAACTTCTTTGTGTCAACCATTGATCTTATCATTTCATCCTATAAGTATGAGAAGTTATTTTACTCACAAACATTGAATGCCTAGAGTGGTAAGTCTAGAGTTGTGTCTTAGTGAGTCAAGAATAAGTGTATGTCTTCACTTGCCCTTCTATGGGAACCTATAAATCAAAAACTTTTTCTAAGTTTGTTATTTTCTTAGTCTATTTTGAAAGCTCTGTAAACTATTTGTGTCTTAATAAATATAATGATCCCTATGTCTTAATCAATACAACAATCTTGTAGTTTAATGGGATCAAGTATTTAAACTGTAAGATCCTTATGTTGTGAGGAAGGAGTGATAGAGGATTTGTATAGTACTGATGATATGAAGACTATAGATGCATCTAACAAGATAACTTTAGATACTATAAGTACATCTAATTTCTATACACTCTCTGATATATCTATTAGTTCAATTTTTTCTACAAATGAAGCAATTGTAGAATTTGATGAAGAAAATCTTAGCCTTGAAAAGAAACTCCCAACTCTTAAGCCTACAAATATTTATGAAAAGCTTTCTTCTTTTCATCTTATTGCTAAAACTTTCATAAAAATTTCTAAAAATGTTATTCAAGTTAAGAAAAATGATGATTATAAATATCACTAACAAATAATTGATGATAAAACTATCTATCAGTTAAAATCTAACTTTAAATATAAGTTTTTGCATATTAGTGCCATTATTATTGGTGTTTTTTCTTTATGTAGAAGAGGTCTAAATGTCAATATTTTAAGTTATTTACTCGATAATAGACATACCACATTTAGTGTTTGTTTACAGAATATTATCCAAACTGATCTTTATGATGGTCTAATCTTTACAATAGTTTACTCAAAATATCTAGTAACTATCCATCAAGAAAAACATCTAAATAAAGTCTTGATGTTTTTTCTCCAAATTCATGGACTAGACATGATCCCTGGATCTTATCCTCTTGCAATTAAATACTAGGTCATGTATTTTTTAACCAATACCCTTCATCCTTCTATCAAGCATACTCTCATGCAAGGCAAAAGTGTGGTGTGTAGAGAAATCAAAAATAGTTAGATAATTTTTGTTGAATTAATTTCTTGTTCAGATCTTAAGTTTTTTAGAAAGTAGATAATAGACACAAAATTTGTCTAAAATCCCAGGAAATCTTTATCTTTTTCTACATCTATAAAAAAATTCCAAATAAATCTTTCATTAGATTTAATTCTCATAATGACTTGAAAGATCATATACAGAGTATACAATTTTAGTAACCCTTACCTTCAATCAATGCTCATCGTCTGCATCTCAAGAAAGTCCATGATCCTCAAATAGATTCATACTTCTATATTGACTGTCAAAAAATTATAAGTCATCCAAATTAGTCTAGTATTCATATGGTTAAAAGAGATTTAGCCATTTAATAATTACTTGAAAAAATAAGAAATTACTTGTTGAAGCTAAAATAATTAATATGGAAGGAACTTCTAAAAAAAACTAAAGAAGAAGATGAAGAAGGTCATGTATGGAAAACTCCTTTAGAAAATAAATCATACATAGAAAAAGGATTTCCAAAGTATGTTGATTTTAATCAATATTCAACTAATGAAAAATTTAGACTATAGATGTATTATCTTAGAACATCTGACAAAAGTCTTGATTAGTCTACCGAAGTCAAGTTAATGAATTGGAATAATATTACAACCAAATGTTTGAATAATAAAGTCTCATAAATATAATAGAATCTTGATCTTGTTTCTAAGACGTTAAAAAGTATTGAGTTATATCAGAAAGTAAAACTTGCTAGAGCAATCAATGTTTTGAATGATAATATTACTATTCAACACAGTCATTTTTTCAAAAAATAGATAATGAGTCTAGTAGCATTAGAATACAACAACAATATACTAAAGTTAAGATAGAAAATATGATTATTGAGGAAAATATTATCAGTCAGAGTCAAGATCAGCTTCAGCCTAGTATAATTTTTATTGAAATAGATTTAAAAAATGAAATGTCTACTATTGAGATAAATAGGAAGAAGCATACCAATAAATCAAACCTCTATCTTCAAGTTCTGATAGTATAACTAAAGAAGTAGTAAATCATAGTTCTAACCTATCTACTATTCTTGAGATTCTAAATTCAATAAAAGATAAAAACTAAGCTTTTCAACCATCGCTAGAAATAGTTGTTTTAGAAAATATTGATTACATTCAGAATATCTATTCTTGGAAAAATATTTTAAAATTACAAAAAAAATCATTTATAAAGTCTAAATCAAAGAGTCTATCTAATCTATAAAAATCTTTTGATAAGATCTTTCAAGTAGTCATGGCTAAAATAGAGCTTGTTAAACTAGAAAGTTACTTTAAAATAGGAGAATCTTTTACATATAAACCTCCAATAGATTCTCAAATAAGGACTTCAAATCTTCAATCTTTCTTCTAGAAATTTAATTGTGAACTACCAAAAATTAGAAAAGAAATTATTCATGCAATGCTAGCTTAGGCTAGTATACAGATTTATGATCTTAAGAAAGATCCTTTCAGTGTTAGCCAACAAATTGCAAATAGGTTCATATAAAATATCAAGAAATGGTGGGATGCTAGTGGTACTATGTTTCATAAAAGCATTTACACTCATCCAAAACCTATCTCTGCACTTTGCAATGCTTTAATTTCTAAATTTTTTGAGATACTTGATAATGATAAAGAGGCAAACAAAGCCAAGTTTATTAAAGCTCAATTGTATGATATGACTAAGTTAGATGAATATATGTGTTATATAGAAAATCTATTATATAATTTTAGAGAAATATTTAATCTAGCATACAAGATTAGGTATATAGAATCATTTAATAAATTTTTTTTTACCAAATATAAAACTTTTAAGGGTGACAATCTTCTAACCATATATTTTGGAAAAATAAACTAGAATATTAAAGTAGTTAATGAGAAGTTGTGTGTAGAAATAAAATTACCAAAAAACTATGAAATTTCATAAACAAATAAATGCAAAATTATGTAATTCTCTATATGCTAATTTTGGTTGTATAGATGTGCATAGATACAGATAGTACAAAATAAAGAAGAAATCGCATTCTTGCAAATATTCTTTTGGAGAAGAGTTCACTTATAATAAGCCTTGGAAGTTTAGATATAAATTTAGAAAAAATAAGTTTGGTCTAAAAGGGATATTCAGAAAGAAGAAACATGGTTATCAAAAGAACCCTGTTAAGTGTTTTATCTGTCAAGATGATCACTATGCTAATAGATGTCTTAATAAGAAAAAAGAATCCAAAAAAGTTAATTTTTTAAATAGATATGGAATTGATAAAGATGAATATGTGATAGTATCAAAAAAAATGAGATTCAATATGAATCAGATATTTTGTAGAAAGCATCTAATAGTGATGATAATCAAATAAATATGAATCTAGTTGAATCTAAATCAGAAGATAAATATTTTGATTATGATTTTGATATATGATTTTAGATTCATATGATTTTTGCCTCTTTTTTAGATGTCATGAGTTTATCTCAGAAGATATCTTTCCTTAAAGAAAGATATAATAAAACTCCTACCTATATAATCTCTAAAAGAATGATTTTGCAACAAAAAATTGTGACGACTGAGAAAAAATACTCTCTTTATTTAACCCAATAAAATAAGCAAAAGGATATTTTATCCAAAGAATTTTAGTCTAAAAATCAGAAAGCATCTTTGATTGAAGCTGATTATCAACTTGACACTTATGATAGAGCTACTTGGTGAAAGAAGCATATTTTTCAGCTTCAACTATTTTTGTTAAAGTTCAAACTGAATTACAAGATCTTTTGAAAGAAGAATCTCTTATTGACGAACATGAAGACATCTTTAAAGAAGAGCTCCTTGAGATCACTAATAACATTAAATCTCATTTTGAAACAGGGAATGCTTCTCATAATAATTAAAATATCCATCAAATATCAGTATACAATATTAATAATCTAGTTTGTGAAATTCAAATCAAATAGAATGGTTTTAAACCATATAGTTTGGATGTTTTGTTTGATATTAGTTTTAATATTTCACTTGCTAGATATCATTTTATTTTTACTAATATATAAAAAAATGATTTCCATCGGTTAATTTTCAATTGAAAATCTTAGAAATGATTGTTATTTTGAAAATATTTTAACATTCAGAAGTAGAAAATTATATGAATATAAAATTGAATTGAAGATGGTAAAAGACAAAGATGGTAAATAAATAGAACTTAAGTTTAAGGCACATCATTCAGGAATGTCTCCTTCACTTAGGGAAGAATGTTTTCAAGAAATAAAATAGTTGAAATAATAGGGTTTGATAAGGGATTCTAATAGCCCTTGGACATGTGAAGCATTCTATGTAAATAAAAGATCAAAGCAGATAAGGGGTAAGAAGATACTAGTTATAAATTATGTCCCTCTTAATAAGTATGTTTTACCTATTTAGAATCATATTCCTTCAAAACATAAAATATTATAAAGAATAAATGGAAGTAAAGTTTATAGTAAGTTTGATTTGAAATCAAGATTCTAACAAATACAAGTAACAGAACAAGACAGAGACAAAATTGTATTTGTTACTCCTTTTGACCAATACGAATAGAATGTTCTACCTTTTAGTATGAAAATTGCTTCCAATATATTTTTAAAAATAATGAATAAAATTTTCTCGGCATACTCTAATTTTATCATTGTCTATATAGATGATATATTATTTTTTTTAAGATCGCCTAAAGAACATCTCAATCATATGGAGCAATTCTATCAAATTATGTATGACAATGGTTTGGTTCTATCTAGAAAAAATATATATATATATATTTAAAAATGAAATTGAGTTTCTAAGAGTTACTATAAAATTAGGAGAAGTTTCAGTATAAAAACATGTTTTAAAGAATATCAAAAAATTTCTTGATGAACTAAAAAATAAAAAAATATTACAAAGATTTCTTGGCTATGTAAACTATGTAGCTAAATATTATTATAACATTGCACAAGATATAATAATTATAAATAAAATGCTATCAAAGAATCCTCCTACATAGTCTGATGAAATGATAAAAGTTATTTAAAAGATAAAATAGAATTATCAGAATTTGCCACCTCTATTTATTCTTGCTAATGGTCTAAAAATTATTGAGACATTCATCTCAGATTTATATTGGGGTGCTATTTTTAAAGAAATATTATCATATGGTTCAGAGAAGCCTTGTAGATTTACTTTTAAAAAATTTAAATAGGCTTCAAAAAACTATCATTCTACTAATATAAAAAATTATTGTTATTAAAGCTATTCAAGCTTTCATGTTTTTTGTTAGATCAGAGAAATTTCTTGTTATATCTAATTTAAATAACTTTATGAGTATTCTTCATTCTAATGAAATTTGAAGAAAGGATCTGTGAGTAGGTTAATCAAATGGGCAACTTTTTTTTCAGATTTTGATTTCTCTATTCAGCATATTCTGAGAAAAAAGAATTGTCTTGCTGATTTTATATCTAGAGTCATTATAGTAACAACTACAAAAGTGCATGAAGAGTTCTATCAGCATATATGAATATCCACTTCATCTATTACAAATCAATTAATTTATGAGATGAATGCTCTCACCAAAAAATCTCATGAAGCTTCTGTTGAACTCAATAATATTCATTTGGCATGGACATCATAATTTCCAGAACTGAATGGTAAAAGATGGTGTTCTACTATAATGTTATACTATGAAGTTAATAATCTAAGTATTATTGGAATAAATAATCTTTTCAAAAAAATTATTTTTAGGCATGATTTTGAATTCTTAATTCAATGGTCTACCTTCTAGTCAAGCTTTAACCTTACTACTAGAAATTTTTAGTCATCTACTAGAATTTTATATTACTTTTTTAAATTTTTGGATTATGTTATGCCAAGTTATCAAATTATCTAAACCAGTCATCATATCATACATTAGCATTTCATGCTAGACTATTTTAAAATAATAAATAGATTCACCAAGCACAATAGATATGACTGCAAACAATTTTGAAACCACTATTTTTATATTGAAAATTAACAGATAGAAATTAGCTTTCCACATATCAACAGGAATAGAATGATATCTAGCAAGTGAAATATTAGCACCAATATCAAGTAAGACATCCAAACTATATGATTTAAAATCATCCCATTTGATTTGAATTTTATAAACTAGCTTATTAGTATTGTATACTAATATCTGATAGATATTTGAAATATTATGAGAGGTGTTCCCCCTTTCAAAATGAGATTCAATCTCATTAGTGACTTGAAGGGGCTTTTCTTCAAAGATGTATTCATGTTCATCAACAAGAGCTTCTTTCTTCAAGAGATATTGTAATTCAATCTGAGCTTTACCAAAAAAGACCTAAACCTAAAAAATATGCTTCTTTCACCAAGTAACTCTATCATAAGTGTTAGGTTGATAAACGGTTTCAATCGAAGATGCTTTCTAGTTTTTAGACTAAAATTCTTTGGATAAAATATCCTTCTGGATTTTTTATTGAACTAAATGAAGAGAGTATTTTTACGTAGCAGTCGTAATTTATTGTTGTAAATCATTCTTTTAGAGATCATATAGGTAGGACTTTTATCATATTTTTCTTTAAGGAAAAATATCTATTGAGACAAATTCATGGCATCTAGAAAAAGGGTAGAAATTATATGAATCTAAAATTTTATATTAGAATCATAATTAAAGGATTCATCTATTGATTTAGATTTAGTTAGATTCATATTTATTTAATTATCATCATTATCAAATACTTCTCATAAAATATCTTATTTATATTGAGACTCATCTTTTTCTAATACTAGCACATATTCAACTGCATAAAATAATTTTTGTATAAAATTATTTTTTATACAAAAAATTCAAATATGAATGTAGAATTCCATTAAAATAAAATCCAAAGAAACCAATTGACACCATATAGATACAGTAGAAAGTAAATCTTTATCATGCTAGTATTGATCTAATAATTAAAAAGCTTAGAAAGGATTATTATTCTGAAAATATTTTAGCATTTAAAAATAGAAAAATACATAAATATAGAATTGAATTGAAGATGGTTAAAGGAAAAGATAGTAAAGAAATAGAACTTAAGTTAAAGACACATCATTCAAGAATGTTTTCTTCACTTAACGAAGAATGTTTTCTTCACTTAAAAAAGAATGTTTTCAAGAAATAAAATAGTTAAAACAACATGGTTTGATAAGGGATTCCAATAGCCCTTAGGTATGTAAAACATTCTATGTAAATAGAATATCATAATAGATAAGGGATAAGAAGAGACTAGTTATAAATTATGTCCCTCTTAATAAGTATATTTTATCTGTTCAGTATCTTATTCCTTCAAAAGATGAAATCTTATAAAAAATAAATGAAAGTAAAATTTACAGTAAGTTTGATCTAAAATCAAGATTCTGGTAGATACAAATCACACAATAAGATAGGTACAAAATTATATTTATTACTTCTTTTGATCAATACAAATGGAATGTTCTATCTTTTGATCTGAAAACTGCTCCTAGTATATTTCATAAAATGATGAACAAATTTTTTTCAGCATACTCTAATTTTATCATTTTCTATATAGATGATATGTTATTTTTCACAAGATCACCTAAAGAACATCTCAATCATCTGAAGTAATTCTATAAAATTATGTATGAAAATGGTTTAGTTCTATCTTAAAAAAATGTCAGTCTTTAAAAATAAAATTGAGTTTCTAGGTGTTATTATAAAATCAAAAAAAATTGTAGTATCAGAACATATTTTAAAGAATATCAAAAAAAAATTTGATGAGTTGAAAGATAAAAAATTATTACAAATATTTTTTGGTTGTGTAAATTATGTAGCTAGGTATTATTATAATATTTCACAAGATAGAATTCTTCTGAATAAAAGGTTATCAAGGAATCCTCTAGCATGGTCTGATAAAATGATAAAAGTTGTTCAAAAGATAAAGTAGAATTATCAAAATTTACCATCTCTATTTCTACCTAGTAATAGTCTAAAAATCATTGAGATAGACACCTCAGATTAATATTGGAATGATATTCTTAAAAAATATTATCAGATAGTTTAGAGAAGTCCTGCAGATTACTTCTAAAAATTTTAAACAGACTCAGAAAAACTATCACTCTACTCATAAAAAAATTATTGATGTTATTAAAGCTTTTCAAGCTTTCATGTTTTTTGTTAGATCAAAGAAATTTTTTGTTAGATCTGATTTAAATAACTTTATGATTATTATTTATTTTACTGATAATCTAAAAAAAGAATCTATGAACAGGTTAACTAGATAGACAACTTTTCTGTTAGATTTTAATTTCTCTATTGAGTATATTCTGAAGAAAAATAATTATCTTATTGATTTTATATCTAAAAAATTCAATTCATATAATTTAATTATGGTAGTAACAGTAACAGAAGTGTGTGAAGAGTTCCATCAGCATATATAGAGATCCACTCCATCTATTGCAAATCAGTTAACTCATGAGATGAATGTTCTCACGAGAAAATCTTAAGAAGCCTCTGTTGAACTTAATAACACTCATTTGACATGGACATCACAGTTTCAAGAACTTGATGGTAAAATATGCTGCTCTACTATAATGTTATACCATGAAGCTAATAATTTAAGGATTACTGACATAAATAATTCTTTTAAGAAATTATTTGTAGGCATGGTTTTTTATTCCTAATTTAATGGTCTATTTTCTAGCCAAGTTTTAACCTTGTTACTAAAAATTTATAGTCATTTACTAAAATTTTAAATTACTTATTTAAATTTTTGGATTATGTTATGCCAAGTTGTCAAATTATCTAAACCAATCATCATATCATACATTGACATTTCATGTTGGACTATCTTAAAATAATAAATAGAGTCACCAAACACAATAGAGATGACTACAGATAATTTTGAAACCATTATTTTTGTATTTAAAATTAACTGATGGAAATTAGCTTTCCACATATGAGCAGGAATAGAATGATATCTAACAAATAAAATATCAACACCAGTATCAAGTAAGATATCAAAACTATATGATCTGAAACCATCCTATTTGATTTGAATTTTACAAACTAGATTATTAGTATTATATACGGATATTTGATAGATATTTGAATTATTATGAGAGGTATCCCCCCCTTCAAAATGAGATTCGATCTCATTAGTGACCTGTAGCAGCTCTTCTTCAAAGAGGTGTTCATATTTATCAAAAATATCTTCTTCTTTCAAGAAATCTTGAAATTCAGTCTGAGCTTTAGCGAGAAAGAGTTGAAGCTAAAAAATACACTTCTTTTGTTAAGTAGTTATATCATAAGTTTCAGATTGATAAGCAGCTTCAACTGAAGATGTTTTCTAGATTTTAGACTGAAATTATTTGTATAAAATATCCTTTTACATTTCTTAATGGGATAACTGAAGAGAATATTTTTGCTCAATAGCTACAATTTGTTGCAAAATCATTCTTTTAGAGATCATATCTTTTTTTAAGGAAAGATATATGTTGAGATAAACTCATGACATCTAGAAAAGGAGCAAAAATCATATGAATAGGAAATCTTATATCAAAATCAGATTCAGTTAGATTCATATTTATTTAATTATCATCACTATCAGATGTTTCTTATAAAATATCTAATTTATATTGAAGCTCATCTTCTTCTAATACTAGCACATATTTAGCTACATAAAATAATTCTTACATAAAAATATTCTTTATTCAAAAAATCTAGATATGAATCTATAATTCTATTAAAAGAAAAGCCAAAAAAATTAGTTAACACCAGATGGATACAACAGAAGGTAAATATTTATCATGCTAGTATTGATCCAATAATTAAAAAAACTTTAAAATATTGTTGTTCTAAAAATATTTTAGCATGCAGAAGTAAAAAACTACATGAATGTATAATTGAATTGAAGATGGTAAAAGATAAAGATGATAAAGAAATAGAACTTAAGTTTAAGTTACATCATTCAAGAATGTCTCCTTTACTTAGGGAAGAATGTTTTTAGAAAATAAAATAGTTGAAAGAATAGGGTTTGATAAGGGATTCCAATAGCCCTTGAGCATGTGAAGCATTCTATGTAAATAAAAGATCAAAGCATATAAGGGATAAGAAGAGACTAGTTATAAATTATGTCCCTCTTGATAAGTTGTTTTACCTGTTTAGTATCATATTCTTTCAAAAAATAAAATCTTATAAAAAATAAATAGAAGTAAAGTTTACAATAAGTTTGATCTGAAATCAAGATTTTGACAGATACAAGTGATAGAATAAGATGGGTATAAAACTATATTTGTTATTCTTTTTGATGCAAGAGCATCTACAATGGCTACCTAAAGACATGGTCAAAGTTAGAAATTCTCAAGCATACAAAGCTGAAGTCATGTCTTGTTTTGTAATTGAATTCATATTGTTATCTTTTCCCTCCAAAATGTTGTTAAGGAGGAATAAATGTAAAAGTAAAAGGAGTGAAAAGGGGTGAAAGTGGGTTGAAAGGAATCCCCACGTTGGGAGTTTGTTGAGTAAAAGAGGAGGAGTGGTTGAAAATATTTCAACCTTAGTATATTGTTGAAGATTAAAAACTGTATTTGTTTCATCTTGAGCCCAAATTGGGCATAGAGGTTAGGGAGAAGGCTCTTTAAAAGAGAAAAAGAGAGAATTCAGTTATAAGGGGGATGAAGAGGAATGTAGAGAAGAAAAAAAAAGGTCTGCATAAAAGACACAAGGCCTTTTTGGCCTGCAGATATGGCAACAGGGACATAGATGACTAGAATGAGGCATAAAGTCTTGAATAAGGAGCTAATGCGTAGTTTTAAAGTCATGGTCGTGTGATAATGAGTGCAGGCACAAAGACATTTGTATGGGGCCGAGTTTGTGAGGTGAATATGTTACTCCGTTGATAGACCAGGAGCTGAGTTTGAGGTAAGATATCTATTTGAAAGGTTATTTATATATATTTACATAGTGCCTATTTGGAAAGGTAATTCACCTATTTGGAAGGCTCTTTAAGTCTTGGTGGAAGTGGTCTATGATCATCGATAGGATCGTTCCATTTCTGAGAATGATGCATCGATTTCAGTCCCAAGCGATAGACCATAGGCCTATTTGAAGGCTTATTAAGCCATTGACATTTGCAATATGTATTGGTGAATTTATATTTGTGCAGGATCGACCCTAGAGGTTGTAGGTGACTATTTTATACATGATCTATAGAGAGAAGAAGGGGATTCGAAGAGATGGCAATGGAGAGCTCATTAGCCTGGAGCTAGTTGGCAAGGCGTTCGAATGTAAGAAGGGGGTTTTGATTTGGCTATCGCTCTAGTGCACAATTTTAATGTTATTATTATCCTGCATTCCCATCATGCTATTGTGGTTGAATATGTAGCATAATGCTCTAGTTAGAGCATGAGTGAATGAGCTAAAGTTGTTCAGACCTTTATTGTGAAAGGTCATTGGCCATAAATGCATGGAAGATATATATGGATGTCCTCTTTCACTTGGAGAGTTTTTTGAGCTGTGGTAGAGTTCATTTTAGAAAGAACCAAATCTATTTTGAGAGCAGTTGATAAAGGCCATAAGGCCATGGCAGATGAGGATGTATGGTAGACAGTTTCCAATGTAACTTTCCTATTACAGAAGGCTTGGTGAGCCTTGGGTGGAGGACATAACTGCATTGCAGACTTACCATTATGTCATTTATTGGGTGAAGGCCTTTGACATCCCAGTATGGATGACGTAGGGTTGAATCTGTTTTAAAGAGAAACAAGTAGAGCCAATTTGAAAAACATAACCCTGAGTTTATTTATGGGCTCACAGTTTGTGCTATAATTTGAAGAACAAAATTAGTGCATTCAAATTCTCCATTTCTCAAAGCTTTATAGATTCTACGAACTCTGCAGGTTCATAACTACAGACTCTACAGGTTCATAACTACGGACTCTGCAGGGTCATTTTTATGATTTTGTATGTAAGAGACGTATGTGTCTAGTATAAAGGTTTTTAAAATTGAGTCCCTGGTTGTAGTCTAAGGACAGCATCATCAAATTTTCATATCAGAGCTTGAAGCTCTTGGGATTTGTTGAGGAAAGGTATGAGTAGCTTTGATATTTGATTTGAGTTTATTGTGTTTGAGAAGCAAATAGGTGAAAAGGAACGTAGTCAAGCCATTGAGGCTTAAGAGGAGAAGAAGCCAAGGAAGGCTTAGTGAAGAGCCAAGAGAAGCTCTAGAACAAGAGCATAGTGAATGCTCAAGAGGAAGATCCAAAGCAAGGTAAGCTTGGATTTGTGATTTGTGTTTGTTGAAGTGTTGTAAAAGAGTTGCTACAGGATTGAGAAAAGGATCAAAAGACTAGGATGCAAAAGGCCTAGGTGAGATCAAGGAAATTGGCAAAAGACCAGTCAAGGAGAAAGGCTTGGGTGAGACAAGTGGACTTGAAGGGATCAAGAGACTAAGGTGGAAAAGACTTGGGTGAAGATCTCAGAAATGGAAGTATTGTTGAAGGCACTATAGAGTAGCAAGGTAGATGAGGGCACCAAGAAGAAAGCAAGCATCCAAAAGAAGAAAGGTATGAACAGTATTGAAATTGATAAAGAGATTGCTAGTTTAAAGAGAGAGTTAACTAAGATTAAAGATGAATATGAGTATTGGATGCAGATGGACAAGCAAGCATGGGTATGGCCAATAAAGAAAAGCTTGAAGTGGCCAATTGATCTCCTAATGAAGAGGAGAAGAAGGCAAAATGAGATTTCCAAGAAGAGAGAAGCCCATAGAGGCTTGAAGAAGATAATAAGGTTGCCAAGTGAGCAGCAAGAGGAAGAGGTGGAGAAGAAGGTTCTCATTGAGGAGAACAAGAGAAGAGAAGAAGAAAGAAAAGATGAAGTGCCAGGAAGAGCACTTGAGAAGATGAGAGTGTTGATGAAGAGAACACTCATAGGGACCTTATGGTCTCTTATTTTTATATCTAATGTTGTCTTTGCATGGGTAATTGCAGGTATGAGCAGCGTTGTGAAGGTCAAAAGAAGGGCCTTGAAGAATGAAGAGATTGGTGCAAGAGAAGACACCAAGTGCAGAAGTGAATGTGTAAGAGAAACGAAAAAGTTTGTTGATGTTGATAGAGAAGAAGAGATGCATTGGTTAATGCATGAAGGAGGTGTTGAGGAACCCCTACAAGCAAGAGAAGAGATAGAAGATGAAGATGACTTCCATGATGCCATTAAATGCCAAGAAGAGGAAAGAGAATAGCCAAGCATAAAGGAAGAAGAAAGTACAAATAATCAAGAAGCTATGCAAGTCAAAGAACTAATGGAGTAGCCCATTAAGGAGGCAAAGGTGAATTCAAAACTTGATTTTTCTTATAAACATGAAACTATTGATATGCATGTTAGAGAAGCAAAGATAAAGGTGGATTTTTCAATTAACCATGGATATGTGATGCCTAAATGGTGGAAGAAGCAAACTCCCAAACAACAGGAAGTGCTGGTACAAGAGCATGGATGCAGGATGCCTACATGGTTTGAGAAGACAAATGATAAGGAGAAACAAGTATGGGTGCCTAAGAAGGCAAAGAGAGAAGATGTGAGTGTTGAGGCAGCAACACCAAGAAGTCAATGGAAGAGGATTGAAGGTGATTCAAGCAGCCAAGAGAATGAAGGTGAGATGGTGAGTATGGAAGAGGCATTCCATGAAGATAGGATGCCTGAGAGGTATACCAAAGAGGTAAAAGGTAAACAAATTGTTTGTGATGATGTTTTTAAATCTTTCAATGATATTTTCATGAGAAATGAAAGATGGAAAGTGGCTATGTGGACTAATATGCAGCAAGGAGAGAGTTCCAAATGGATGGGTGATGAGGAAAGGGGAGAGTATGCAGCAAAGCAATACCTCATTGAAAACAAAGAACAAACAAGATGGCTTCAAGTAGAGATTGAAAAGAGCAAGGAAACACAAGGTAATATTGCTCCAATTGTTTTTTATGAGTATATTGAAGAAGTTGGTTTATGTGAAGACAAGCTAAGAAAAGATGAGATAAGAGGTAAAGGACAAGTAATCCTTGTGAGTGATGAACCCAAGTTTGATGAAGATGGTGAGATAAATGAGATCTCACTAAAGGAAGAGTTGAAGATGTTGGAGGAGTTGTTTGTTCATTCAAGAGAAATGAATGAAGGTACAAGCCATGGTGAAGACACCATTGGGAAAAGTGAAGCAAGAAAAGAGCACACTAAAGAGGCAAAGGTAGTTTTTGCCAAAGAGCAAAAAAGTGGAGGCAGCCAAGAGACTTTATGGTCTCAAATTTTTACTTCTAACATTGCCTTTGATGTTTTGAATGCAGGTATTAAAGTTGTAGAGATGAATGAAGTCCATAGTTCAATGGACAAAATTTTGAATCAAGAAGGTCAAGAATATCTAGAAGACATGTATGAAGATGAAGAAGCATGGAAGCGGGAGATAACAGCTGGAAAGGAGATGAGGAGAAGAACATACCAGAAAAGGAAGAAAAACAAGAAGCTGAAAGACAAAGACCACTAAAGACAAACACCAGCATTGGCATTCACAACAAGACCTTGGGATCCAGGCATATAGTGAGGACTAATGCATGGAGGAAGAATTTCATTTGAACTAAGGTTCAAATTGTTTCTAGAGGGAGAGTATGATGCAGGAGCATCTACAATGGCTACCTAAAGACATGGTCAAAGTTGGAAATTCTCAAGCATACAAAGCTCAAGTCATGTCTTGTTTTGTAATTGAATTCATATTGTTGTCTTTTCCCTCCAAAATGTTGTTAAGGAGGAATAAATGTAATTATTAAATGTAAAAGTAAAAGGAGTGAAAAGGGGGGAAAGTGGGTTGAAAGGAATCCCCACATTAGGAGTTTGTTGAGTAAGAGAGGAGGAGTGGTTGAAAATATTTCAACCTTAGTATATTGTTGAAGATTAAAAACTGTATTTGTTTCATCTTGAGCCCAAATTGGGCGTAGAGGTTAGGGAGAAGGATCTTCAAAAGAGCAAAAGAGAGAATTCAGTTATTAGGGGGATGAAGAGGAATGTAGAGAAGAAAAAAAAAGGTCTGCATAAAAGACACAAGGCCTTTTTGGCCTACAAATATGGCAACAGGGACATAGATGACTGGAATGAGGCATAAAATCCTGAATAAGGAGCTAATGTGTAGTTTTAAAGTCATGGCCATGTGATAATGAGTGCAGGCACAAAGACATTTGTATGGGGCTGAGTTTGTGAGGTGAATATGTTACTCTGTTGATAAACCAGGAGCTGAGTTTGAGGTAAGATATATATTTGAAAGGTTGTTTATATATATTTACATAGTGCCTATTTGGAAAGGTAATTTGCTTGTTTGGAAGGCTCTTTAAGTCTCGGTGTAAGTGGTCTAAGATCATTCCATTTCTGAGAATGATGCATCGAATTCCAATCCCAAGCGACAGACCATAGGCCTGTTTGAAGGCTTATTAAGCCATTGACATTTGCAATATGTATTGGTGAATTTATATTTGTGTAGGATCGACCCTGGAGGTTGTAGGTGACTATTTTATACATGATCTATAGGGATAAGAAGGGGATTGGAAGATATGGTGATGGAGAGCTCATTAGCCCATAGCTAGTTGGCAAGGCATTTGGATGCAAGAAGGGGGCTTTGATTTGGCTATCACTCTAGTGCAAAATTTTAATGTTATTATTGGCTTGCATTCCCATCAGGCTATTGTGGTTGAATATGTAGCATAATGCTCTGGTTAGAGCATGAGCGAATGAGCTAAAGTTGTTTAGACCTTTATTATGAAAGGTCATTGGCCATAAATGCATGGAAGATATATATGGATGTCCTCTTTCACTTGGAGAGTTTCCTGAACTGTGGCAGAGTCTGTTTTAGAAAGAACCAAATCTATTTTGAGAGCAGTTGATAAAGGCCATAAGGCCATGGCAGATGAGGATGTATGGCAGACAATTTCCAATGTAACTTTCCTATTACAGAAGGCTTGGTGAGCCTTGGGCAGAGGACATAACTACATTGTAGACTTACCATTATGTCATTTATTGGGTGAAGGCCTTTGACATCCCAGTATGGATGACGTAGGGTTGAATCTATTTTAAAGAGAAACAAGTAGAGCCAATTTGAAAAACATAACCCTGAGTTTATTTATGGGCTCACAGTTTGTGCTACAATTTGAAGAACAGAATCAGTGCATTCAAATTCTCCATTTCTCAAAGCTTTCCAGATTCTACAGACTCTGCAGGTTCATAACTATGGACTCTACAGGTTCATAACTATGAACTCTATAGGTTCATAACTACGGACTCTGCAGGGTCATTTTTATCATTTTGTATGTAAGGGACGTATGTGTCTAGTATAAAGGTTTTTAAAATTGAGTCCCTGGTTGCAGTCTAAGGACAGCATCATCATCACTTTTTAGCCAATATGAATAGAATGTTCTACCTTTTGGTTTGAAAACTAATCCTAATATATTTCAAGAAATAATGAATAAAATTTTCTCAACATACTCTAATTTTATTATTGTCTATATGATGATATATTAGTTTTTTCAAGATTGTCTAAAAAACATCTCTATCATCTGGAGCAATTATATCAAATTGTGTATGACAATGGTTTGGTTCAATCTGGGAAAAAAAATGTCAATATTTAAAGATGAAATTGAGTTTCAAGGGGTTATAAAATCAGGGGAAGTTATAGTACAAGAATATGTTTTAAAGAATATCAAAAAAAAATCTGATGAGCTGCAAGATAAAAAATTATTATAGAGATTTTTTGGTTGTGTAAACTATGTAGCTAGATATTATTATAACATTACACATGATAGAATTATTCTTAATAAAAGGTTATCAAAAAATCTTCCAATTTGGTCTGATAAAATGACAAAATTTGTTCAAATGATAAATCAAAATTTTTAGAATTTACCACCTCTAAGCCTATCTGGTAATGGTGTAAAGATCATTGAGACAAATGCCTCAAATTTATATTGAGGTGATATTCTTAAAGAAAGATTATTAGATGGTTCAGAGAAGCCCTGTAGATTTGTTTCTAGAAATTTTAAATAGGCTCAAAAAATTATCACTCTACTCAAAAAGAAATTCTTGTTGTTATTAAAGTTATTTAAGCTTTCATATTTTTTGTTAGATCAGAGAAATTTCTTGTTAGATCTAATTTAAATAACTTTATGAGTATTCTTCATTCTACTGATAATTTGAAGAAAGGATTTGTGAGTAGATTAACCATGTGAACAACTTTTTTGTCAAATTTTGATTTTTTTTATTGAGCATATTCTGAAGAAAAAAATTGTCTTGCTGATTTTATATCTAAATAATTCAGTCATGATAGTAATAGTTACATAAGTAGATGAAGAGTTCCATCAACATATATAGAGATCCACTCCATCTATAATAAATCAGATAACTTATGAGATAAATGCTCTCATCTAAAAATCTTATGAAGCCTCTGTTGAACTTAATAACACTTATTTGGCATGGACATCACAGTTTCAAAAACCTGATAGTAAAAGATGGTGTTGTACTATAACATTATACCATGAAGCTAATAATCTAAGGATTACTAGCATAACTAATTACTTCAAAAAAATTATTTGTAGGCATGGTTTTGAATTCCTAATTTAATGGTCTACCTTCTGCCAAGATTTAACCCTGCTACTAAAAAATTTTGGTCATCTACTAAAATTCTAGATTATTTGTTTGAATTTTTAGATTATGTTATGCCTATGAAATCTTCTAATGATCCTATTTTTTGTATCCCTCCTGATCAATTAAGGAATATATTTATTTTTTTAAGGATACCTTTTAGAATTAAGTTTGAAATATTCTTAGTTCAGAATTTCTAAGCTAACCTACATGTTGGCTTAGCTCTTGTTCAACCATTAGCTACTCTTTAAAAAAGATTTTCAATAAGTTATCAAGCTGTATTTTCTCCTTCACCTAGTGATTAGATGTTAAATATTCCTTCAGCATTATACATAGATCACATTGACCTAGATTTTGATGATGACAACCACTATTCTACCTAAAGAGAATATGAATTCAATGATGTTGACTGATTTAATATAAAGATTAGTTATGGGGTTTATCCGTAGCTATGAATGTTGGCATGTTAACCCTCTTTTAGTTTTGTGGACCTCACCACTTATAAAATGTAGTATTTTGTCAATCATCTTGATAGATTTTTTGTGTCTTTTCTTGTTAGGCAATACATAGTGGGTCCATAAGTCACTTATTTTTAACATCTTGTCTTATGTCCATCGATTCATCATCTTTATGTCAACCGTCGATCTTCTCATTTCATCCTATAAGTATGGAAAGTTCTTTGAGTCATAAACATCAAATTCCTAGAGTCGAGTCTAAAGTGGTAAGTCTAGATTTGTGTCTTAGGAAGTCAAGAATAAGTGTATGCTCTTTATTTACCCTTATATGAGAACTTACAAATCAAAAACTTTTCCTAAGTTTATTATTTCCTTAGTCTATTCTAAAAGATTTATAAACTCTTTGTCTTAAACAATACAATGATCCCTATGTCTTAAGTAATACAGTGATCATGTAGTTTAATGGTATTAGAGCAGTTTAATGGTATCAAAATTTAACATGATTCACATTAAACTGCATTAGACTACAAGTATTGTTGTAATTGTTATAGAGATCCTACAATTTAATTTGGATACCATTAAAATATAATATCATTGTATTTCTTAAGACACAGGGATCATTATATTACTTAAGACATAGAGATTTTACAAAGTTTTTAGAATAGATTAAGGAAATAACAAACTTAAAAAAAGTTTTTGATTCACAAGTTCCCATAGAAGGGCAATCGAAGAGTATACGCTTATTCCTGACTCACTAAGATAACTTTATACTTGTCACTCTAGACTTGACTCTAGACATTCAATGTTCGTGACTCAAAAAACTTCCCATACTTATAGGATGAAATGAGAAGATCAACGATCGACACAAAGATGTTGAATTGATGGACACAAGATAAGATGCTAAAAATAGGTGGGTTATAGGCCCACTACGCACCATTTAATAAGAAAAAATAAATAAAAATCTACTGACATGGTCAACAAAATACCACCTTTTATAAGTGGTGAGGTCTATAAGACGAAAAGAAGATTAGCATGCCCATATTGATAGCTATGGATAGACCCCATAACTAGTCTTTAGATTAAATCAATCATCATCATTGAATTTATATTCTCCTTGGGGAGAATAGTGGTTGTCATCATTGGAATCTAAGTCAATGTGATCCATGTATAACATTAAAGGAATCCTTAACATCTGACCGTCAGGTGTAAGACAAAACATATCTTGATGACTTATTATAAACTTTTTCCAAAGAGTAGCTAACGGTTGAGCAGGAGCTAAGCCAACATGTAGGTTAGCGTGGAAATTATAAACTAAGAATATTTCAAACTTAATTCTAAAAAGTATCTTTAAGGAAATAAATATATTCCTTACTTGATCATACAGGATACAAATAGTAAGATCATCATAAGCTTTCATAGACATAACATAATCCAAAAATTTAAACAAGTAATCTGAAATTTCAAAAGATGACCAAAAAAATTTAGTAGTAGGGTTAAAGATTGACCAAAAGATAGAACATTAAATTAAGAATTCAAAACCATGCCTAAAAATAAAATTATTGAAGAGATTATTTATGCCAGTAATCCTTAGATTATTAGTTTCATGGTAAAACATTATAGTAGAACACCATTTTTTACTATCAAGTTTCTGAAACTATGAAGTCTATGCCAAATGAGTGTTATTAATTTCAGCAGAGGCTTCATAAAAAATTTTAGTGAGAGCATTTATCTCATAAGTAAATTGATTTGTAACAGATAGAGTAGATCTCTACATATGTTGATAGAACTCTTCACGTACTTTTGTAACTCTTACTATCATGACTGAATTATCTAAATTGAATTCTCTAAATATAAAATCAGTAAGATAAAAAAAAATTCTTATAATATGCTCAACAGAGAAATCAAAATCTGACAAAAAAGTTCCCCAAATGGTTAACCTGCTCACAAATCATTTCTTTAGATTATCAATAGAATGAATAATACTCATAAAGTTATTTAAATCAAATCTAACAAAAAAATTGTCTAATCTAACAAAAAATATGAAAACTTGAATAGCTTTAATAACAGCAAAAATTTCTTTATGAGTAGAGTGATTTTTTTTTTTATCTTATTTAAAATTTCGAAAAGCAAATCTACAGGGCTTCTCTAAATCATCTGATAATATTTCTTTAAGAATAGCACCCTAATATAAATTTGAGGCATTTGTCTCAATGATCTTTAGACCATTCCAAAGAGAACTAGAGGTGGTAAATTCTGACAATTTTAGTTTATCTTTTGAACAGCTTTTGTCATTTCATCAAACCATGCTAAAAGATTTTTTAATAACCTTTTATTTAGAAGAATTTTATCCTGTGAAATATTATAATAATATCCAGCTACATAGTTTACACAGTCAAAAAATCTTTGTAATAATTTTTTATCTTTCAGCTCATCAAAAAAAAATTGATATTCTTTAAAGTATGTTCTTGTATTGCAACTTTCCCTGACTTTATATTAATCCCTCAAAACTCAATTTCATCTTTAAAAATTGACATTTTTTTTTCAAATAAAACCAAACTATTGTCATACACAATTTGATAGAATTGTTCTAGATGATTGAGATGTTCTTTAAGTGATTTTGAAAAAAAATAATATATCATCTATATAGACAATGATAAAATTAGAATATGCTGAGAAAATTTTGTTCATCATTATTTGAAATATAATAGGCGTAGTTTTTAGACCAAAAAGTAGAATATTTTATTTATATTGACCAAAAAGAGTAACAAATATAATTTTGTACTTATCTTATTCCACCACTTGTATCTGTCAAAATCTTGATTTCAGATCAAAATTATTGTAAACTTTACTTCCATTTATTCTTTGTAAGATTTTATCTTTTGAAAGAATAGGATGTTGAACAGGTAACACATAATTTGTAACAAGGACATAATTTATCATTAATCTCTTCTTACCCTTTATCTGCTCTGACCTTTTATTTACATAGAATGTTTCACATGCCTAAGGGCTATTGAAATCTATTATCAAACCCTATTCTTTTAATTATTTTATTTTATGAAAACATTCTTCTCTATGTGAATGAGACATTCTTGAATGATATGCCTTAAACTTAGGTTCTATTTTTTTATCATCTTTATTTTTTACCATCTTCAATTCAATTTTACATTCATGTAGTTTTTTACTTCTGAATGCTAAAGGATTTTCAGAACAACAATCTTTTTAAAGCTTTTCAATTATTAGATCAATACTAGCATGAAAAATATTTACCTTCTACTATATCCATTTAGTGTTAACTTGGTTTTTTGGCTTTTTTTTTAATAGAATTTTACATTCATATCTAGATTTTTTGTACAAAAAATATTTTTGTGCAAGAATTATTTCATGCAGCTAAGTTATGATAGGTTAAAAAGTTACTAAATTATCTGAACCAATCATCATATCATATATTGACATTTCATGTTAGACTATCTTAAAATGATAAATAGAGTCACCAAGCACAATAGGTATGACTACAGATAATTCTAAAACTACTATTTTTATATTGAAAGTTAACCGATGAAAATCAACTTTTCACATATCAGTAGGAATAGAATGATATATAGCAAGTGAAGTATCAGTACCAGTATCAAGCAAGACATATAAACTATATGATTTGAAACCATATCATTTAATTTAAATTTCATAAATTGGATTATTAGTATTATATATTGATATCTAATAGATATTTGAATTATTATAAGAGGTATCCCCCTTTAAAAATGAGATTCGATCTCATTAGTGACCTAAAGGAGCTCTTCTTCAAAGAGGTGTTCATGTTCATCGGTAAGAGATTCTTCCTTCAAGAGATCTTGAAATTTAGTTTGAGCTTTAGCAAGAAAAAACCAAAGATAAAAAATATACTTCTTTTGCCAAGTAGCTCTATCATAAGTGTCAAGTTGATACGCAGCTTCAACTGAAGATGCTTTCTAGTTTTTAGACTAAAATTCTTTAGATAAAATATATTTTTGTCTTTTTTGTTGGGTTAAATGAAGAGAGTATTTTTTCTCAATAGTCATAATTTATTGTTGAAAAATCATTCTTTCAGAGATCATATAGGCAGGAGTTTCATCATATCTTTCTTTAAGGAAAGATATTTGTTGAGATAAACTCATGACATCCAGAAAAGGGGAAGAAATCATATGAATCTAAAATTTTATATCAAAATCATAATCAGAGGATTTATCTTCTAATTCAAATTCAGCTAGATTCATATTTATTTGATTATCATCACTATCAGATGTTAATCAAACATTGAATTCCTAGAGTCACAAACATCAAATGCCTAGAGTCGAGTCTAGAGTGGTAAGTCTAGAGTTGTGTCTTAGTGAGTCTAGAATAAACATATGCTCTTTGTTTGCCCTTCTATGGTAACCTACGAATCAAATTTTTTTCCTAATTTTATTATCTCCTTAATCTATTTTTAAATCTTTATAAACTCTTTATGTCTTAAGCAATACATCAATCCCTATATCTTAATCAATATAGTGATCTTGTGGTTTAAGAGTTTAGAGTGGTAAGTATGGGAAGTTCTTTAGGTCACAAACATTGAATGCCTAGAGTCGAGTCTAGACTGGTAAGTTTAGAGTTGTGTCTTAGTAAGTTAGAAATAAGTGTATATTTTTTGCTTGCCCTTTTATGAGAACCTACGAATCAGAAAAAAAAATTAAGTTTGTTATTTCCTTAATCTATTTTGAAATATTTGTAAATTCTCTATGTCTTAAGCAATACAATGATCCTTAGGTCTTAAAAAATATAGTGATCCTATAGTTTAAGATTCTTGAGTTGTGTCTTAGTGAGTCAGGAATAAGTGTATGCTCTTCGCTTGCCTTTCTGTGAGAACATACGAATCAGAAATTTTTCCTAAGTTTTTTATTTCCTTAATCTATTCTGAAAGCTTTGTAAACTCTTTGTGTCTTAATCGATACAACGATCCTTGTGTCTTAAGTAATACAGTGATCCTGTAGTTTAATGGTATTAGATTTTCTTCTTGATGAATAGCTACTAGATAATTTAGGTAAATAGTTATAAAGATCATACCATCATGAAGACCCATTTGGTGTCTTAAGCCATAATTATTCCTTTAGTTAGATCTTAAGTTTAATGGTATCAGAGCCATGAGCTATGAGCCATGACACATGAGCTAATGAGTCTTATATCATATACATATTGCCTATGTAATATCTATTCGATATATCAATAAAATTATACTTTCATCTCTTGTTAACTGTATTTATCAAGTTATTATTCTAGTCTTTTGTCTCTATATTATCTTTATATAATAGGGAAGGTAATAATCCTATGAAATTATGAGGAAGGCATGATAGAGGATCTGTATAGTACCAATGATATGAATATTATGGATGCATTTAATTAGATAACTTTAGATACTATAGGTATATCTGATGGATGTACACTATCTGATATATCTGTTGGTTCATTCTTTTCTAAAAATGAAGCAACTATAAAATTTAATGAAAAAAATCCTAGCCTTGAATGGAAACTCCCAACTCTTAAGCCTACAGATGTTTATGATAAGCTTTCTCCTTTTTATCTTATTACTAAAACTTCCATAAAATTTTTTGAAAATGTTATTCAAGTTAAGTAAAATGATGATTATAAATATCACTTACAAATAGTTGATGATAAAACTATCTATTAGTTAAAATCTCAGTTTAAATGTAAGTTTTTGCATATTGGTGTCCTTACTATTGATGTTTTTCCTCTTTTCTGAAGAGATCTGAATGTCAGTATCTTAAGTTATTTACTCGATAATAGACATCTCACCTTTAGTTCATGTTTACAAAATGTTGTCCAAACTGGTATTTATGATGGTCTTATCTTTACAACTATTTACCCAAAATATCCAGTAGCTATCCATCAAGAAGAAAATCTAAATAAAGTCTTAAAGCTTTTTCTTGAAACCCATGGACTAGACATGATTCCTAGCTCTTATCCTCTTACTATTAAATACCAGGTCATGTATCACTTAACCAATACCTTTCATCCTACTATCAAGCATACTCTTGTGTAAGGCAAAAGAGTAGTGTGTAGAGCAACCAAAATAGTCAAATAATTCTTGTTGAATCAATTTCTTGGTCAAATCTTAAGTTTTCTAGAAAGTGGATAGTAGACATAGATTTTGTTAAAAATCCAAAAAAAATATTTATCTTTTGCTACATCTATAAAAGATTTACTAAAAAAATATATCATTAAATTTAACTCTCATAATGACTTAAAAGATCATATACAGAGTATATAATTGCAGTAACCCTTGCCTTCAATCAATCCTCATTATCTGCATCTTAATAAAGTCCATGATCTTCAACTTCTGATAGTATAGCTAGAGAAGTAATAAATTATAGTTCTAGACTATCTATTATTCTTGAGATTCTAAATTCAATAAAAGATAAAGGCCAAGCTTTTCGGCCACAACTAGAAATAGTTGTTCCAAAATTTATTGATTACAGTTAGAATATCCATTCTTAGCAAAATGTTTTAAATTTATAAAAAGAATCATTTATGAAATCTAAATCAAAGATTCTACCTGATCTAGAAAAATCTCTTGATAAGATCTTTAAAGTAGGCATGGCTAAGATAGAGCCTACTGAAATAGAATATTACTTTGAAATAGTAAATTCTTCTACATCTAAACCTCCATTAGATTCTCAAATAAGAACTTTAAATCTTCAACCTTTCTTCTAGAAATTCAATTGTGAACCATAAAAAAAATGATTCATGCAATGCTAGCTTGGGCCAGTATACAGATTCATAATCTTAAGAAATATTCTTTCAATGTTAGCCAACAAATTGCAAATGGGTTCATAGAAAATATCAAAGAATAGTGGCATGCTAGTGGTACTATGTTTCATGAAAGCATTTACACTCATATAGAACCTATGTGATAGTGATGATAATTAAATAAATATGAATCTAATTCAATTTAAATCAAAAAATAAATCCTTTGATTATAATTTTGATATATAATTTTAGATTCATAAGATTTATGTCCCTTTTCTAGATGTCATAAGTTTAACTCAATAGATATCTTTCATTAAATAAAGATATGATAAAACTCATTCCTATATGATCTCTAAAAGAATGATTTTGCAATAATAAATTATGGTTGCTGAGTAAAAATACTCTCTTCATTAGCCCAGTAAAAAAGGCAAAAAGATATTTTATCCAAAGAATTTCAATCTAAAAATTAGAAGGCATATTCGGTCAAAGCTTCTTATCAATTTGACACTTATGATAGAGCTAGTTGGTGAAAGAAGCATATTTTTCTTCAGCTCTTTCTCACTAAAGCTCAAACTAAATTGCAAGATCTCTTGAAGGAAGCTCTTGCTGATGAACATGAACACCTCTTTGAATAATAACTTCTTCAGGTCACTAATGAGATCAAAACTCATTTTGAAGGGGGGGATACATCTCATAATAATTCAAATATCCATCAAATATCAACATATAATACTAATAATTCAATTTGTAAAATTTAAATCAAATGGAATAGTTTTAAACCATATAGTTTAGATGTTTTGCTTGATACTAGTGTTGATATTTCACTTTCTAGATACCATTCACTCATATTGATATGTGGAAAGCTGATTTCCATCGATTAACTTTTAATACAAAAATAGTGGTTTCAAAATTGTTTGTAGTCATACCTGTTATGCTTGGTGACTCTATTTATCATTTTAAGATAGTCTAGCATGAAATAACAATGTATGATATGATGATTGATTCAGATAATTTGATAATTTTCTATCCTATCACAATTTAGCTACTTGAAATAATTTTTGCACAAAAATATTATTTGTACAAGAAATCCAGATATGAATGTAGAATTTAATTAAAAGAAAAGCTAAAGAAACCAATTGACACTAGATGGATATGGTAGAAGGTAAATCTTTATCATGCTAGTATTGATCTAATAATTGAAAATTTGAGAAAGGAGTGTTGTTCTAAAAATTCTTTAGCATTCAGAAGTAGAAAACTACTTGAATGTATAATTGAATTGAATATGGTAAAAGACAAAGATGGTAAAAAAAGAGAACCTAAGTTTAAGGCACATCATTCAGGAATGACACTTTCACTTAGGTCAGAATGTTTTCAAAAAATAAAATAGTTAAAAGAATAGGGTTTGATAAGAGATTCCAATAGCCCTTGGGTATGTGAAGTATTCTATGTAAATAAAAGATCAAAGAAGATAAGGGGTAAGAAGAGACTAGTTATAAATTATGTCCCTCTTAATAAGTATGTTTTACATGTTCAACATCCTATTCCTTCAAAAAATAAAATCTTAAAAAGAATAAAGAGAATTAAAATTTACTGTAAGTTTAATCTGAAATCAAGATTCTGACAGCTACAAGTGGCAGAACAAGATAGATACAAAACTATATTTGTTACTTCTTTTGGCCAATACAAATAGAATATTCTATTTTTTAATCTAAAAACTTCTCTTAGTATATTTCAAGAAATGATGAACAAAATTTTCTCAGCATACTCTAATTTTATCATTATCTATATAGATGATATATTAGTTTTTTCAAAATCACCTAAAGAACATCTCATTCATCTAGAGCTATTCTATCAAATTGTGTATGACAATGGTTTGGTTCTATTGTTTTTTAAATGTCAATTTTTAAAGATGAAATTGAGTTTTTAGAGGTTACTATAAAATCAAAGGAAGTTATAGTATAAGAACATGTTTTAAAGAATATCAAAAAAAACTGTTTAGTTAAAAAATAAAAAATTGTTATAGAGATTTCATGGATGTGTAAACTATGTAGCTAGATATTATTATAACATTACATAGGATAGAATTATTCTCAATAAAAGGATATCAAAGAATCCTCCATTATGGTCTGATGAAATGATAAAAATTATTCAAAAGATAAAATAAAATTGTCAAAATTTACCACCTCTAGTTCTATCTTGTAATGGTCTAAATATCATTGAGACAGACGAATCAAATCTATATTGAGGTGTTATTATTAAATAAGGATTATCAGATGGTTCAGAGAAGCCCTGCAAATTTACTTCCAAAAATTTTAAACAAGGTTAGAAAAGCTATCACTCTACTCATAAAGAAATTCTTACTGTTATTAAATTTATTCAAGATTTCATGTTTTTTGTTAGATCAGATAAATTTTTTGTTAGATTTGATTTAAATAACTTTATGAGTATTCTTCATTCTACTCATAATCTAAAGAAAAGATCTATGAGTAGGTTAACTAGGTGGGCAAATTTTCTATCAAATTTTAATTTCTTTGTTGATTATATTTTAGATAAAAATAATTGTCTTGCTGATTTTATATCCAGAGAATTCAATTCAAATAATTTAGTCATGGTAGTAATAGTTACAAAAGTATGTGAAGAGTTCCATCATCATATATGGAGATCCACTCAACTGTTACAAATAAATTAACTCATTAGATGAATGCTCTCACCAAAAAATCTCATGAAGCCTCTAATGAACTTAATAATACTCATTCGACATAGACATCATAGTTTCAGGAACCTGATGGTAAAATTTGGTGTTCTACTATAATTTTATACAATGAAGCTAATAATCCAAAGATTATTGGCATAAATAATCCCTTCAAAAAATTTATTTGCAGGCATAGTTTTGAATTTGTAATTCAATATTCTACCTTCTAGCCAAGCTTTAACCCTGCTATTAAAACTTTTTGGTCATCTGGAAAAGGTTTACAATAAGTCATCAAGCTATGTTTCCTCCTATACCTAGCATTATAATGTTAAGAATTCTTTTAGTGTTATACATGGATCACACCAATTTAGATTTGATGATGACAACCACTATTCTTGTCAAGTAAAATATGAATTTAATGATGATGATTGATTTAATCTAAAGACTAGTTATGGGGTCTATCTATAACCATGAATGTGGTCACATTAACCCTCTTTTATTTTTGTGGACTTCACCACTTACAAAAGGTGATATTATATCGACTGTGTTGGCAGATTATTTATCTATCTTTTCTTGTTAGGCAGTGTGTAGTGGGCCCATAACCCACCTACTTTTGGCATCTTGTCTTGTGTCTATCAATTCAACATCTTTGTGTCAACTGTTGATCTTCTCATATCATCTTATAATTATGGAAATTTCTTTGAGTCACAAACATCGAATGCCTAGAGTCAAGTTTAGAGTGGTAAGTCTAGAGTTATGTTTTAGTGATTCAAAAATAAGCGTATGCTCTTCGCTTACCTTTCTGTGGGAATTTGTAAATCAAAAAATTTTACTAAGTTTGTTATTTCCTTAGTTTATTCTAAAAGTTTTGTAAACTCTCTATGTCTTTAGTAATACAATGATCCCTACATCTTAAGCAATACAATGATCCTATAGTTTAATGGTCGAAAAAAGATATTCCAAAAAAAGAAACGCGGTTATCAAAAGAAGCTTGTTAAGTGTTTAATTTGTAAAGGTGATCACTGTGTTAATAAATTTCCTAATAGAAAAAAAGAATCCAAAAAAATTAATTTTTTGAATAGCTATGGATTTGATAAAGATGAATATATGCTAGTATCAGAAGAAGATGAGCTTCAATATGAATCAGGGAAGATCTACGATTGATAAAAAGATGTTGAATAGATGAACACAAGATAAGATTTTAAAATTAGGTGGGTTATGGGCCCACTATGCACTACCTAATAAGAAAAGACAAATAAAGAATCTATGAACATGATCGATATAATATCATCATTTATAAATGGTGAGGTCCATAAGACTAAAAGAGGGTTAATGTGTCCACATTCATAGCTATAGACAGACCAATATTTTATCTCATTAGTGACCTGAAGGAGTTCTTCCTCAAAGAGATGTTCATGTTCATCAGCAAGAGCTAGATTTTATAATTCAGTTTGAGATTTAGCCAAAAAGAGTTGAAGCTTAAAAATATGCTTCTTTCACCAAGTAGCTCTATCATAAGTGTCAGATTGATAAGAAATTTCAACCGAAGATGCTTTCTAGTTTTTAAACTAAAATTATTTGCATAAAATATCCTTTTGTCTTTTTTGCTAGGCTAAATGAAGAGAGTATTTTTTCTCAGCAGCCACAATTTATTGTTGTAAAATCATTCTTTTAGAGATCATATAGGCAGGAGTTTTATCATATCTTTTTTTAAGGAAAGATATCTGTTGAGATAAACTCATGACATCTAGAAAAAGGGTAAAAATTATATGAATCTAAAATCCTATATCATAATCATAATTAGAAGATTCATTTTCTAATTCAGATTCAGCTAGATTCATATTTATTTGATTATCATCACTATTAGATGCTTTTCACAAAATATTTGATTCATATTGAAGCTCATCTTCTTCTAATACTGACACATATTCATCTTCATCAATTCCATATCTATTCAAAAAATTAATTTTTTTGGATTCTTTTTTCCTATTAGGATATTTATTACCATAGTGATCACTTTGACAGATAAAACACTTAATAGGGTTTTTTTGATAGCCATGTTTCTTTTTTTTTAATATCTTTTATGGACCAAACTTATTTTTTCTAAATTTATATCTAGGCTTCCAAGGCTTATTATAAGTGAACTTTTTTCTAGAAGAACATTTGTAAGAATACGATTTCTTTTTTTTTTGTACTATTTGTATCTATGCACATCCATACAACTAAAATTATCATCTAGAGAATTACAAAATTTTGCACCTATCTGTTTATAAAACTTCATAGTTTATTTTTGTGTCTTTCTTTTTACACACAACTTCTCATTAACTACTTTAATATTCTAGTTTATTCTTCCAAAGGATATGGTTGGAAGATTATCACCCATAGCAGCTTTATACTTGGTAGCAAAATATTCAAAAAATATTTCTATATACCTAATCTTGTATGTTAGACTAAAGATTTCTCTAGAATTATAGAATAGATTTTCTATATAGCACATATATTCATCTAACTTAGTCATATTACACAATTGAGCTTTAATAAACTTGGCTTTGTTTGCCTTTTTATCATTATCAAGTGTCCCAATAAATTCAGAAATTAAAACATTGCAAAGTGTAGAGATAGGTTCTAGATGAGTGTAAATGTTTTCATAAAATATAGTACCACTAGCATCCCACCATTACTTGATGTTTCATGTGAACCTGTTTATAGTTTTTTGGCTAACACTGAAAAGATATTTCTTAAGGCCATGAATCTGTACACTAGCCCAAACTAGTATTGCATAAATCATTTCTTTTCTTTTTTCTTGTGGTTCATTATTGAATTTCTAGAATAAAGGTTAAAGATTTAGAGTCCTTATTTGAGAATCTAATGGAGATTTAGATGTAGAAGATTCTCATATTTCAAAGTAACTTTTTGTTTCAACAGGCTCTATTTTAGCCATGCCTACTTGAAAGATTTTATCAAGAATTTTTTCTAGTTCAGGTAGACTCTTTGATTTAGACTTCATAAATGATTCTCTTTATAATTTTAGAACATTTTGTCAAAAATACATATTTTGATTGTAATCAATATTTTCTAAAACAACTATTTTTGGCTATGGCTGAGAAGCTTAGCCTTTATCTTTTATTGAATTTAGAATCTCAGGAATAACAGATAGGATAGAACTATGATTTACTACTTTTCTAGTTATACTATCAGAAGTTGAAAATATCTATTTGATTTTTTGGTACATTTCTTCCTAGTTTATCTCAATAGTAGACATTTCAATTTTTAAATTTATTTAAAGATAAACTATATTAAACTGAAGTTGATCTTGATTTTGACTGATAATCTTGTCCTCAGTAATCAAATTTTCTATCTTGGCTTCAGTAGATTATTTTTGTAGTCTAATGCTACTACACTCATTATCTATTTTTTAAACAAGCTGACTATGTTGAGTAGTAACATTATCATTCAAAACATTGATTACTCTAGAAAATTCTTCTTTCTGATATAACTCAATACTTTTTAACATCTTAGAATCTTTGTCAAAACTCTACTGTATTTGTGAGACTTTATTATTTATGTATTTGGTTGTAAGATTATTTTAATTTATTAACTTGACTTCAATAGATTGATCAAGACTTTTATCAGATCTTTTAAGATAATACATTTGTGCTCTAAATTTTCTATTAGGTGAATATTGATTGAAATCAACAGACTTTGGGAATCATTTTTTTGTATGATTCCTCTCTTAAAGGAGTTGTCCATACATGACCTTCATCTTTTTTTTAGATTTTTTTAATATTTCCTTCCATATTAATTCTTTTGGATTCAGCAAGTAAATTTTTATTTTTTTAAGTAGTTCTTGAATGGTTAAATCTCTTTTAACCATGTGAATACTAGAATGATTTGAATGACTTATAATTTTTTGACAGTTAACACAGAATGACTTTGCCTATATAATCCTTGAAAGAATGATTTTGCAACAACAAATTATGAATACTAAGCAAAAATAATCTCTTCATTTAGCCTAGCAAAAAAGGTAAAAATATATTTTATCCAAAGAATTTCAATCTAAAAACTAGAAAGCATCTTTGATTGAAGTTGCTTATCAACATAACACTTATGATAGAGCTACTTCGAGAAAGAAGCATATTTTATAGCTTCAACTCTTTCTCGCTAAAGCTTATATTAAATTGTAAGATCTCTTGAAGGAAGAATCTCTTAATAATGAACATGAACACCTCTTTGAAGAAGAGCTCCTTCAAGTCACTAATGAGATTAAATTTCATTTTAAAGGTGGGATACCTCTCATAATAATTCAAATATCCATCAGATATCAGTATATAATACTAATAATCTAGTTTGTGAAATTTAAATCAAATGGAATGGTTTTGAACCATATAGTTTGGATGTCTTACTTGATACTGGTGTTAATATTTCACTTGTTAGATATCATTCTATTCCTGCTGATAAGTGGAAAGTTGATTTCTATCTATTAACTTTCAATACAAAAATAGTGGTTTTAGAATTGTCTGCAGTCATATCTATTGTGCTTGGTGACTCTATTTATCATTTTAAGATAATCTAGCATGAAATACCAATGTATGATATGATGATTGGTTTACATAATTTAAAAAATTTCTATCCTATCACAATTCAACTGCATGAAATAATTCTTTCACAAAAATATTCTTTGTACAAAAAATTTAGATATGAATGTAGAATTGCATTAAAAGAAAAGACGAAAAAACTAGTTAACATCAGATGAATATAGTAGAAGGTAAATCTTTGTCATGCAAGTATTGATCTAATAATTGAAAAGCTTAAAAAAGATTGTTGTTTTTAAAATATTTTAGCATTCAGAAGTAGAAAATTATATCGATGTAAAATTGAATTGAAGATGGTAAAAGACAAAGATGGTAAAGAAATAAAACCTAAGTTTAAAGCACATCATTCAATAATGTCTCCTTCACTTAGGGAAGAATATTTTCAAGAAATAAAATAATTGAAAAAGTAAGGTTTGATAAGTGATTTTAATAGCCCTTGGATATGTGAATAATTTTATGTAAATTAAAAATCAAAGCAGATAATGGGTAAGAAAAGAGTAATTATAAATTATGTCCCCCTTAATAAGTATATTTTACCTATTCAGCATCTTATTCTTTCAAAAAATGAAATATTATAAAGAGTAAATAGAAGTATAGTTTACAATAAGTTTGATCTGAAATCAAGATTCTAGCAGATACAAGTAGCAGAATAAGACAGGTATAAAATTGTATTTGTTACTCCTTTTCACTGATACAAATAGAATGTTCTACCTTTTGGACTAAAAATTGCTCCTAGTATATTTTAAGAAATGATGAACAAAAAATTTTTAGTATACCCTAATTTTATCATTATCTATATAGATGATATATTAGTTTTTTCAAGATCGCCTAAATAACATCTCAATCATCTGGAGTAATTCTATTAGATTGTGTATGATAATGGTTTGGTTCTATCTGAAAAAATGCCAGTCTTTAAAGATGAAATTAAGTTTCTAAGGGTTACTATAAAATTAGGGAAGTTACAGTATAAGAACATATTTTAAAGAATATCAAAAAAATTCTTGATGAGTTGAAAGATAAAAAATTATTACATAGATTTCTTGGCTGTGTAAACTATGTAGCTAGATATTATTATAACATTACAAAAGATAGAATTCTTTTGAATAAAAATTTATAAAATAATCCTCTGACATGGTTTGATGAAATGATAAAAATTATTTAAAATATAAATCAGAATCATCAAAATTTACCACCTCTAGTTCTACGTGGTAATGGTCTAAAGATCTTTGAGACAGACGTCTCAGATCTATATTGGGGTTTTATTTTTAAAGAAAGATTATCATATGGTTTAGAGAAGCCCTATAGATTTACATTTGGAAATTTTAAATAGGCTTAGAAAAAGTCACTCTACTCATAAAAAATTCTTTCTATTATTAAAGTTATTCAAGCTTTCATATTTTTTGTTAGATCAGAGAAATTTCTTATTAGATATGATTTAAATAACTTTATGAGTATTCTTCATTCTAATGATAATCTAAAAAAAATATCTGTGAGCAGTTAACTAGGTGGACAAATTTTTTGTCAGATTTTTATTTCTCTATCTAGCATATTCTGGGGAAAAAGAATTGTCTTTCTAATTTTATATTCAAAGAATTCAATTTAGATAATTCAGTCATGGCAGTAACAGTTACATAAGTGCATGAAAAGTTTCATCAGCATATATGGAGATCCACTCCATCTGTTGTAAATTAGTTAACTCATAAATAAATGCTCTCACTAGAAAATTTTATGAAGCTTCTGTTGAATTTAATAACACTCATTTGGCATAGGCATCACAGTTTCAAGAACCTGATGGTAAAATATGGTGTTCTACTATATTTTTATATCATGAAGCTAATAATCCAAGAATTACTGGCATAAAATAATCCCTTTAAAAATTTTATTTGTAGGTATAATTTTGAATTATTAATTTAATGGTTTACCTTTTAGCCAAGCTTTAACCCTACTACTAAAAATTTTTGTCATCTGCTAAAATTCTAGATTACTTATTTGAATTTTTAGATTATGTTATACCTATAAAAGCTTCTAATGATTTTTCTATTTGTATCCCTCATGATCAAGTAAGGAATATATTTATTGCATTAAGGATACCTTTCAAAATTAAGTTTGAAATATTCTGAGTTTAGAATTTCTAAGCTAACCTACATGCTAGCTTAGCTCCTGCTCAACCGTTAACCGCTCTTTGGAAAAAGTTTACAATAAATCATCAAATTGTGTTTCCTCCTACACCTAGTGGTCAAATGTTAAGGATTCCTTCAGTGTTATACATAGATCACACTGACTTAGATTCTAATGATGATAACCATTATTCTCCCTAAGGAGAATATGAATTCAATAATGATGACTAATTTAATCTAAAAACTAGTTATGGGGTTTGTTTATAGCCATCAATATGGGCACATTAACCCTTTTTTAGTCTTATGGACCTCACCACTTATAAAAGGTGGTATTCTATCAGCTATGTCAGCATATTCTTGGTTTGTTTTTTCTTGTTAGGTGATGTGTAGTAGGCTCATAACCCACCTATTTTTGGCATCTTATCTCATATATGTCGATTTGACATCTTTATTCGACTATCAATTTTATTATTTCATCCTATAAGTATGGGAAGTTTTTTGAGTCATAAACATTGAATGTTTAGAGTTGAGTCTAGAGTGGTAAGTCTAGAGTTTTATCTTAACAAGTCAAGAATAAGCATATGCTCTTCGTTTTCCCTTCTATGAGAACATACGAATCAAAAAAAAATCCTAAGTTTATTATTTTCTTAGTTTGTTCTAAAAGCTTTATAAACTCTTTGTGTCTTAAGTAATACAATGATCATATAGTTTAATGGTATCAAAGCATACTCCCATGCAATAAACTACCATTAAACTACAAGATCACTATACTTTAATTGGTATCTAAGTGATAGAAAAATCATTAATATACATACTATTAATATCAAAAACTTATAAGTATATGACATCAAGAATATTGTATATGTAAGTATCATAGATCCTATCATAATTTACGTACTACTCTACATTTAAGGATTGATTTTAACTATCTATCAGTTAAAATCTTAGTTTAAATATAAGTTTTTGCATATTGATGCTATTACTATTGTTATTTTTCCTTTATTCAGAAGAGATCTGAATGTTAGTATTTTAGGTTATTTACTCGATAATAGACATACCATCTTTAGTGCTTATTTATATAATGTTATCTAAACTAGCATTCATAATGGTACAATCTTTATAACTATTTATCTAAATTATCGAGTAGCTATCTATCAAGAAGAAAAACTAAATAAAGTCCTAAAGCTTTTTCTCCAAATCCATGGATTAAACATGATCTCTAGCTCTTCTCCTCTTGCTATTAAATACCAGGTCATGTATCACTTAATCAATACCTTTCATTCTAATATCAAGCATACTCCCACACAAGGTAAAATCATGGTGTGTAGAGCAACAAAAAATAGTCAAATAATTCTTATTGAATCAATTTCTTAATCAGATCTTAAGTTTCCTAGAAAGTGGATAGTAGACACAGACTTTGTCCAAAAGTCTAAGAAATCCTTATCTTTTGTTACATCTATAAAAAAAAATCTAAACAAATCTATCATTACATTTGACTCTCACAATGACTTGAAAGATCATATGCAGAGTATACAATTACAACAACCCTTGCCTTCAATCAATCCTCATTGTCTACATCTCAAGAAAGTCCATGATCCTCAAATAGATTTATACTTCTTGTTGACTATCAAAAAATTATAAGTCATCCAAATCAATCTAGTATTCACATGGTTAAAAGAGATTTATCTATTCAAGAACTATTTGATAAAAATAAGAAATTACTTGTGGAAGATAAAAGAATTAATATATAAGAAACTTCTTTAAAAAAGCTAAAGAAGAAGATGAATAAGGTCGTGTATGAAAAACTCCTTTAGGAGATGAATCATACACAAAAAAAATATTCTCTAAGTCTATTGATTTTAATCAATATTCACTTGATATGAAATTTAGAGCACAGATGTATTATCTTAGAACATTCAACAAAAGTCTTGATCAGTCTACCGAAGTCAAGTTAATAAACTAAAATAATCTTATAACCAAATACTTGAATAATAAAGTCTCAAAAATACAGTAAAGTCTTGACCAAGTTTTTAAGATATTAAAAAGTATTGAGTTATATCAAAAAAGAAATTTTCTAGAGTAATCAATGTTTTGAATGATAATGTTACTACTCAACATAGTTAGCTTGTTCAAAAAATAGATGAGTCTAGTAGCATTAGACTACAACAACAATCTGTTCAAGTCAAGATAGAAAATTTGATTACTAAGGAAAAGATTATCAGTTAAAGTCAAGATCAGCTTCAGTCTAGTATAATTCTCTTGAAATAAATTTAAAAAATCAAATATCTACTATTGAGATAAAAATAAGAAGAAACATACCAAAAAATCAAACATCTATCTTCAGCATTTGATAGTATAGCTAGAGAAGTAGTAAATCATAGTTCTAGCTTATCTTTTATTCCTGATATTTTTAATTCAATAAAGGATAAAATCCAAGATTTTTAGTCATAGCTAAAAATAATTATTACAAAAAATATTGATTACAGTCAGAATATCTATTCTTGGCAAAATGTTCTAAAATTATAAATAAAATTATTTATGAAGTCTAAATCAAAGAGTTTGCCCGATCTAGAAAAATCTCTTGATAAGATCTTTCAAATAGGCATGGCTAAGATAGAATCTACTAAAATAGAAAATTACTTTGAAATAGGAAAATATTTTATATCTAAACCTCCATTAGATTCTCAAATAAGGACTTTAAATCTTTAATTTTTCTTTTGAAAATTCAATTGTGAACCACCAGAAAAAAGAAAAGAAATGATTCATGCAATGCTAGCTTAGACTAGTGTACAAATTCATGGTCTTCAAAAAGATCCTTTCAATTTTAGCCAACAAATTGAAAATATGTTCATAGGAAACATCAAGGAATGGTGGGATGCTAGTGGTACTATGTTTCATGAAAGCATTTACACTCATCTAGAACCTATCTCTTCACTTTGCAACACTTTAATTTTTGAATGTTAGGACACTTGATAATGACAAAGAGGCAAACAAAGCCAAGTTTATTAAAGCTCAATTATATGATATGACTAAGCTAGATGTATATATGTACTATATAGAAAATTTATTCTATAATTCTGGAAAAATCTTTAATATAGCATAAAAGACTAGGTATATAGAATCATTTTTTGAATATTTTGCTATCAAGTATAAAGCTGCTTTGGGTGAAAATATTTCAACCATGTCTTCTGGAAGAATAAACTAAAACATTAAAGTAGTTAATGAGAGAAAGAAAGGGACAAAAAAAAACTATGAAGTTTCATAAACAGATAGGTGCAAAATTTTACAATTATCTAGATGATAATTTTGGTTATATGGATGTGCATAGATACAAATAGTACAAAACAAAGAAGAAATCACATTTTTGTAAATGTTATTTTGGAAAAGAGTTTACTTATAATAAGCCTTGGTAGCTTAGATATAAATTTAGAAAAAAAAATTGGTTCAAAAATGATATTCAAAAAAAGGAAACATGGTTATCAACAGAAGCATGTTAAGTATTTCATCTGTCAAGGTGATCACTATGCTAATAAATATTTTAATAAGAAAAAGGAATCTAAAAAGATTAATTTTTTGAATAGTTATAGAATTGATGAAGATGAATATGTGCTAGTATCAGAAGAAGATGAGCTTCAATATGAATCAGATAATTTATGGAAAGCATCTGATAGTGATGATAATCATATAAATATAAAACTAGTTGAATCTGAATCAAAAGATGAATCTTCTAATTATGATTTTGATATAAGATTTTAGATTCATATGATTTTTGCCCCTTTTCTAGATGTCATGAGTTTATCTCAACAGATATGTTTCCTTAAAGAAAGATATGATAAAATTCCCTCCTATATGATCTCTATAAAAATGATTTTGTAACAATAATTTATGGCTACTAAGCAAAAATACTCTCTTCATTTAGCTCAGCAAAAAAATCAAAATAATATTTTATCTGAATAATTTCAGTCTAAAAACTAGAAAGCATCTTCAGTTGAAGTTGCTTATCAACCTGACACTTATGATAGAGCTACTTAGTGAAAGAAGTGTATTTTTTAGCTTCAGCTCTTTTTTGTTAAAACTCATACTGAATTACAAGATCTTTGAAAGAAGAAGCTCTTGCTGATGAACATGAACACCTATTTGAAGAAGATGTCCTTTAGGTCACTAATGAGATCAAATCTCATTTTGAAGAGGGGGATACCTCTCATAATAATTTAAATATCTATTAGATATCAGTATACAATACTAATAATCTAGTTTGTGAAATTCAAATCAAATGGGATGGTTTTAAACCATATAGTTTGGATGTCTTGCTTGATACTAGTGATGATATTTTACTTGCTAGATATCATTCTATTCTTGTTGATATGTGCAAAGTTGATTTTCATCAGTTAACTTGAAATATAAAAATAGTGGTTTCATAATTGTCTGTAGTCATACCTGTTGTGCTTGGTGACTCTATTTATCATTTTAAGATAGTCTAGCATGAAATGCCAATGCATTGGTTTAGATAATTTGGAAACTTTCTATCCTATCATAATTCAACCACATGAAATAATTCATGTACAAAAATATTCTTTGTATAAAAAATCTAGATATGAATGTAGAATTCTATTAAAAGAAAAGCCGAAAAAATTAGTTGATACCAAATGGATACAAAAAAAGGTAAATCTTTATCATATTATTATTGATCTAATAATTAAAAATATTATAAAGGACTTTTATTCTAAAAATCCATTATCATTCAGAAGTAGAAAACTACATGAATGTATAATTGAATTGAAGATGGTAAAAGATAAAGATGATAAAGAAATAGAACCTAAGTTTACGGCACATCATTCAAGAATTTCTCATTCACTTAGGGAAGAATGTTTTTAGGAAATAAAATAGTTGAAAGAATAGGGTTTGATAAGGGATTCCAATAGCCCTTGGATATGTGAAGCATTTTATGTAAATAAAAGATCAGAGCAGATAAGGGGTAAAAAGAGACAAGTTATAAATTATGTCCCTCTTAATAAGTATGTTTTACATGTTCAGCATCATATTCCTTCAAAAGATAAAATTTTATAAAGAATAAATGGAAGTAAAGTTTATAGTAAATTTGATCTGAAATTGGGATTTTAGTATATAGAAGTGATAGAATAAGATAGGTACAAAATTGTATTTATTAGTCTTTTTAGCCAATACAAATATAATGTTCTACTTTTTGGTCTAAAAACTACTCCTAGTATATTTTAAGAAATGATGAACAAAATTTTATCAACATACTCTAATTTTATCATTGTCTATATAGATGATATATTAGTTTTTTAAAGATCACCTAAAGAACATCTCAATGATTTGGAGCAATTATATCAAATTATCTATGACAATGGTTTGGTTCTATCTATAAAAAAAATGTCAGTCTTTAAAGATGAAATTGAGTTTCTGTGAGTTATTATAAAATTATGAGAAGTTTCAGTACAAGAATATGTTTTAAAGAATATCAAAAAAAATTGATAAGCTGAAAGATAAAAAATTATTACAAAGATTTCTTGGGTATGTAAACTATGTAGCTATATATTCTTATAACATTGCACATGATAGAATTCTTCTGAATAAAAGGTTATCAAAGAATCCTCCAGCATTGTCTAATGAAATAAATAAATTTATTCAAAGGATAAAGTAGAATTGTTAGAATTTACCACCTCTAATTCTCCCTGGTAATGGTCTAAAAATCATTGAGATAGATGTCTTAGATTTATATTGGGGTGATATTCTTAAAAAAATATTATCAAATGTTTCAGAGAAGCCCTACAAATTTGCTTCTATAAATTTTAAACAACCTCAGAAAAACTCATTCTACTCATAAAAAATTCTTGTTATTATTAAAGCTATTCAAGATTTTACGTTTTTTTTTTTTATATCAGAGAAATTTTTTGTTAGATCTGATTTAAATAACTTTATGAGTATTCTTCATTCTACTAATAATCTAAAAAAAGTATCTGTGACCAGTTTAACCAAGTGGCCAGCTTTTTTTTCAAATTTTGATTTCTTTATTAAGCATATTCTGGAGAAAAAGAATTATCTTGTTGATTTTATATCCAAAGAATTCAATTTAGATAATTTAGTCATGGCAATAACAATTACAAAAGTGCATGAAGAGTTCCATCAGAATATATGGAGATCCACTCCATCTGTTGCAAATCAATTAACTTATGAGATGAATGCTCTCACCAAAAAATATCAGGAAGCCTTATGCTAAATTTAATAACACTCATTTGACATGGACATTATAATTTTAGGAACTTGATGGTAAAAGATGGTGTTCTACTATAATGTTATACCATGAAGCTAATAATCTAAGAATTACTAGCATAAATAATCCCTTCAAGAATTTCATTTATAGGTATGGTTTTGAATTTTTAATTCAATAGTCTACCTTATGGCTAAGCTTTAACTCTGTCATTGAAAATTTCTAGTCATCTACTAAAATTCTAGATTACTTATTTGAGTTTTTAGATTATGTTATACCTATGAAAGCTCTTGATGATCCTGTTATTCATATCCCTCCTAATCAAGTAAGGAATATATTTATTGCCTTAATTATACCTTTGAGAATTAAGTTTAAAATATTATCAATTCAGAATTTCCAAGTTAACCTACATGTTGGCTTAATTCTTGCTTAGCCGTTAGTCATTCTTTGGAAAAAAATTATAAGTTATCAGGCTATGTTTCCTCCTACACCTAGCAGTTGAATATTAAGGATTCCTTCAGCGTTATATATGGATCAAACTGACTTAGATTCTGATGATGATAACCACTATATTCCCTAAATAGAATATGAATTCAATAATGATGACTGATTTAATCTAAAGACTAGTTATGGGGTCTATCCCTAGCCATGAATGTGAGTATGTTAACTCTCTTTTAGTCTTGTGGACCTCACCACTTACAAAAGGTGGTATTTTGTCAATTGTGTTAGTAGAATTTTTGTTTGTCTTTTCTTGTTAGGCGGTGCGTAATGGGCCCATAACCCACCTACTTTTAGCATCTTGTCTTGTGTTCATTGATTCAACATCTTGTATATATATGTATTTTTATAGAAAACTATCTAAACTAGTCTTCATGATGGTCTGATCTTTATAACTATTTACCTAAATTATCTAGTAGTTATCTATCAAGAAGAAAATCTAAATAAAATTTTAAAGCTTTTTCTTCAAACCCATGGACTAGACATGATCCCTAGTTCTTGTTCTCTTTCTATTAAATATCAAGTCATGTATCGTTTAACCAATACCCTTCATCCCATTGTCAATCATACACTTGTGTAAGGCAAAAATGTGGTGTGTAGAGTAAATAAAAATAATCAAATAATTTTTGTTGAATCAATTTCTTGATCAGATCTTAAGTTTCTCAAAAAGTGGATAGTAGACATAGACTTTGTCTAAAATCCCAAGAAATCCTTATCTTTTACTACATCTATAAAATATTTTCCAAACAAATCTATCATTAGATTTGACTCTCATAATGACTTGAAATATCATATGTAGAGTATACAATTACAATAACCTTTACCTTCAATCAATCCTTATTATCTGTATTTCAAGATAGTTCATGATCTTCAAATAGATTCATACTTCTGTGTTGATTGTCAAAAAATTATAAGTCATCTAAATCAATCTAGTATTCAAATGGTTAAAAGAGATTTAGCCATTCAAAAACTACTTGAGAAAAATAAGAAGTTACTTGATCAAGCCAAAAGAATTAATATAGAAAGAACTTCTAAAAAAAAGCTAAAGAGGAAGATGAAGGTCATATATGGAAAACTCTTTTAGGAGATGCATCATACACAAAAAAAAGATTCCCAAAGTCTATTGATTTCAATCAATATTCACGTGATGAAAAATTTAGAGAACAGATGTATTATCTTAGAACATCTAACAAAAGTCTTGATCAGTCTATCAAAGTCAAGTTGATGAACTAGAATAATCTTGTAACCAAATGCTTGAATAATAAAGTCTCACAAATATAGTAGAGTCTTGAAAGAATAGGGTGTGATAAGGGATTCCAATAGCCCTTGGGCATGTGAAGCATTCTATGTAAATAAAATATCAAAGCAGATAAGGGGTAAGAGGAGACTAATTATAAATTATGTCCCTCTTAATAAGTATGTTTTACCTATTCAGCATCATATTCCTTTAAAAGGTGAAATTTTATAAAAAATAAATGGAAGTAAAGTTTGCTCTGAAATTAAGATTCTGGTAGATGCAAGTGGTAGAACAAGACAAATACAAAACTACATCTGTTACTCCTTTTGGCCAACACAAATAGAATGTTCTACCTTTTGGTCTAAAAATTATTCCTAGTATATTTAAATAAATGATGAACAAAATTTTCTCAGCATACTCTAATTTTATCATTGTCTATATAAATGATATATTAGTTTTTTCAAGATCATCTAAAGAACATTTCAATCAGCTAGAACAATTCTATCAAATTATGTATGACAATGGTTTGGTTCTATCTTTAAAAAATGTTAGTCTTTAAAGATGAAATTGATTTTCTAGGGATTACTATAAAATTATGAGAAGTTGTATTACAAAAACATATTTTAAATAATATCAAAAAAAATTTGATGAGTTGAAAGATAAAAAATTGTTACAAAGATTTCTTGGTTATGTAAACTATGTAGCTGAATATTATTATAACATTGCACAGGATAAAATTATTTTGAGTAAAAGGTTATCAAAGAATCTTCCAGCATGGTCTGATGAAATGACAAAATTTGTCCAAAGGATAAAGTAGAATTGTCAAAATTTACCACCTTTATTTCTATCTAATAATGATCTAAAGATCATTGAGACAGATGCCTCATATTTATATTAGGGTGTTATTCTTAAATAAATATTATTAGATGGTTCAGAGAAGCCCTACATATTTGCTTTTAGAAATTTTAAATAGGCTTAGAAAAACTATCACTCTACTCGTAAAAAAAATTGTTGTTATTAAAGTTATTCAAGCTTTCATGTTTTTTGTTAGATCAGAGAAATTTCTTGTTAGATCTAATTTAAATAACTTTATGAGAATTCTTCATTTTATTGATAATTTGAATAAAGGATTTGTGAGTAGGTTAACCATGTGGCTAACTTCTCTTTCAAATTTTTATTTCTTTGTTAAGCATATTTTAAGGAAAAAAAATTATCTTACTGATTTTATATCTAAAGAATTAAATTCAAATAATTTAGTCATGCTAGTAATAGTTACAAAAGTGCATGAAAATTTCCATCAGCATATATAGAGATCCACTCCATCTTTTGTAAATCAATAAACTCATGACATGAATTATCTCATTAGAAAACCTCATGAAGCCTCTGCTAAACTTAATAACACTCATTTGACATGGACATCATAGTTTCAAGAACCTGATGGTAAAAGATGGTGTTCTACTAAAATGTTATATCATGAAATTAATAATCTAAAGATTATTGGCATAAATAATCCCTTCAAGATTTTAATTTGTAGGCAGAGTTTTGAATTCCTAATTCAATATTCTACCTTCTGGTCAAGCTTTAACCCTATTATTGAAAATTTTTGGTCATCTGCTAAAATTTTAGATTACTTGTTTGAATTTTTAGATTATATTATGCCTATGAAAGCTTCTGATGATCCTGTTATTTGTATCCCTCCTGATCAAGTAAGGAATATATTTATTGACTTAAGGATACCTTGCAAAATTAAGTTTAAAACATTCTCAGTTCAAAATTTCCAACCTAACCTACATGTTGGCTTAGCTCCTGCTCAACTATTAATCACTCTTTGAAAAAGGTTTACCATAAGTCATCAAGCTATGCATCCTCCTACACCTGCTGGTCAAATGTTAAGGATTCTTTCAGCATTAGACATGGATCACATTGACTTAGATTTAGATGATGACAACCACTATTCTCTCCAAAGAAAATATGAATTCAATGGTGATGATTGATTTAATTTAAAGACTAGTTACGGAGTCTATATGTAGCTATGAATATGGGCACATTAACCCTCTTTTAGTCTTATGGACCTCACCACTTACAAAAATTGGTATTTTATCAGCCGTATCGATAGATTCTTTATTGTCTTTTCTTGTTAGGTAGTCTGTAGTGGGCCCATAACCCACTTACTTTTAGCATCTTGTCTTGTGTCCATCGATTTGACATCTTTGTGTCAACTATGGATCTTGTCATTTCATCTTATAAGAATGGAAAGTTTTTTGAGTCACAAATATCAAATGTCTAGAGTCAAGTCTAGAGTGGTAAGTCTAGAGTTATGTTTTAGTGAGTCAAGAATAAGCATATGCTCTTTTTTTGCCCTTTTATGGGAACCTATGAATCAAAAAAAATTCCTAAGTTTATTATTTTCCTAGTCTATTTTGAAATCTTTATAAACTCTCTATGTACTGAGGGTCTAAAAACTTATTAAGTGTATATTAGTATTATATACTAATATCTATTTTTTTTATACATGCAATACTACAATTTGATGAAAAAATAGGGATTATCAATTTATTATTAAACTGCAAGATCACTATATTGTTTAAGACATAGAGATTGTTATATTGCTTAAGACATAGATATTTTACAAAGCTTTCAGAATAGACTAAGGAAATAACAAACTTAGGAAAAGTTTTTGATTCATAAGTTCTCATAGAAGGATAAGCGAAGATCATAAGCTTATTCTTGATTTTTTAAGACACAACTCTAGACTTACCATTCTAGACTCAACTCTAGGCATTCTATGTTTGTGACTCAAAGAACTTCCCATACTTATAGGATGAAATGAGAAGATTGATGGTTACACAAAGATATCAAATAAATGGACATAAGACAAGATGCCAAAAGTAGGTGGGTTATAGGCCCACTACGCACTACCTAACAAGAAAAGACAAATAAAGAATATATCAAAATAATTGATAGAATACTACCTTGTATAAGTGGTGAGGTCTAAAAGACTAAAAGAGGGTTAACGTGCCCACATTCATGGCTATTAATAGACCCCATAACTAGTCTTTAGAATAAATTAGTCATCATCATTTAATTGATATTCTCCTTGGGGAGAATAGTGGTTGCCATCATCAAAATCTAAGTCAGTTTAATCCATGTATAAAATTGAAGGAATCCTTAACATCCAACCACCAAGTGTAGGAGGAAACACAACCTAATGACTTATTATAAACTTTTTCCAAAGAATGACTAACGATTGAGTAGGAGCTAAGCCAGCATGTAGGCTAGCTTAAAAATTCTAAACTGAGAATATTCAAACTTAATTTTGAAAAGCATCCTTAAGGCAATAAATATATTCTTTACTTAATCGAGAGAGATACAAATAGCATGATCATCAAAAGCTTTCATAGGCATAACATAATCCAAAAATTTAAACAAATAGTCTAGAATTTTTGTAGATGACTACAAAATTTTAGTAGTAGGGTTAAAGCTTGACTAGAAGGTAGACTATTGAATTAAAAATTCAAAACTATGCTTGCAAATAAAATTCTAAAAGGGATTATTTATGCCAATAGTCTTTGGATTATTAGCTTCATGGTATAACATTATAGTATAACACCATCTTTTACCATCAAGTTCTTGAAACTATGATGTCCATATCAAATGAGTGTTATTAAGTTTAGTAGAAGTTTCATGAGATTTTTTAGTGAGAGCATTCATCTCATGAGTTAACTAATTTGCAACAGATGGAGTGGATCTATATATATATATATATACTGATGGAACTCTTCATGCACTTTTGTAATTGTTACTGCCATGACTGAATTATCTAAATTGAATTTTCTCGATATAAAATTTGCAAGATAATTCTTTTTCTTCAAAATATGCTCAAAAAAAATCAAAATTTGATAAAAAATTGCCCACCTAGTTAATCTACTCACAAATCTTTTCTTTAGATTATCAGTAGACTGAGTAATACTTATAAAGTTATTTAAATCAAATCTAACAAGAAATTTCTCTAATCTAACAAAAAATATGAAAGCTTGAATAGATTTAATAACAACAAGAATTTATTTATGAGTAGTGTGATATTTTTTTTGATACTATTTAAAATTTCTAGAAGCAAATATATAAGGCTTCTCTGAACCATCTGATAATTTTTCTTTAAGAATAGCACCCTAATATAGATCTAAGGCGTCTGTCTCAATGATCTTTAGACTATTACCAGGTAGAACTAGAGCTGGTAAATTTTGATAATTCTACTTTATTCTTTGAATAGATTTTGTCATTTTATCAAACCATGTTGGAAGATTCTTTGATAACCTTTTATTCAGAAGAATTCTATCCTATGTTATGTTATAATAATATCCAACTACATAGTTTACATAGCCAAAAATTCTCTATAACAATTTTGTCTCTTTCAACTCATCAAAAAAAATTGATATTCTTTAAAAGATGTTCTTGTACTGTAACTTCCCCTGAGTTTATAGTAACCCCTAGGAACTCAATTTTATCTTTAAAGACTAAATTTTTTTCAGATATAACTAAACCATTATCATACATAATTTGATAGAATTGCTCCAGATGATTGAGATGTTCTTTAAGCGATCTTAAAAAAACTAATATATCATTTATATAAACAATGATAAAATTATAGTATATTGAGAAAATTTGGTTTATCATTTCTTGAAATATACTAGGAGCAATTTTCAAATCAAAAGGTAGAATATTCCATTCATATTGGCTAAAAGGAGTAACAAATATAGTTTTGTACATATCTTGTTCTACCGCTTGTATCTGCCAGAATCTTTATTTCAGATCAAACTTACAATAAACTTTACTTCTATTTACTCTTTATAAAATTTTATATTTTGAAAGAGTAGGATGCTAAACAGGTAAAACATACTTATTAAGAGGAACATAATTTATACCTAATCTCTTCTTACCCCTTATCTGCTCTAATCTTTTATTTATATAGAATGCTTCACATGCCCAAGGGCTATTCGAATCCCTTATCAAACCCTATTTTTTCAACTATTTTATTTTTTAAAAACATTCTTCCCTAAGTGAAGGAGGCATTCTTGAATGATGTGCCTTAAACTTAGTTTCTATTTCTTTATCATCTTTGTCTTTTACCATCTTCAATTCAATTCTACATTCATGTAGTTTTCTACTTTTGAATGTAAAAAATATTTAGAACAACAATCTTTTCTAAGTTTTTTAATTACTGGATCAATACTAGCATGACAAAGATTTATATTCTATTGTATCTATTTGGTATCAACTGGTTTCTTTAGCTTTTCTTTTAATGGAATTCTACATTCATATCTAGATTTCTTATATAAAGAATATTTTCATGCAAAAAATATTCTATGCAACTAAATTGTGATAAGATAGAAAGTTGTCAAATTATTTGAATCAATCATCATACCATACATTGGCATTTCATGCTAGACTATCTTAAATGATAAATAGAGTCGCCAAGCACAACAAGTATGACTGCAGATAATTTTAAAACCACTATTTGTGTAGTTAAAGTTAATCAATGGAAATCAACTTTCCACATATCGCCAAGAATAAAATGATAGCTAGCAAGTGAAATATTATCACTAATATCAAGCAAGACATCCAAACTATATAGTTTAAAACTATTCCATTTGATTTGAATTTCACAAATTGGATTATTAGTATTGTATACTGATATTTGATAGATATTTGAATTATTATGAGAAGTATCCCCCCTTCAAAATGAGATTCGAACTCATTAGTGACTTGAAGGAGCTCTTCTTCAAAGATATGTTTATGTTCATCAGCAAGAGCTTCTTCCTTCAAGAGATCTTGCAATTTAGTGTAAACTTTAGTAAAAAAGAGATGAAGCTAAAAAAATACACTTCTTTCACCAAGTAGCTCTATCATAAGTGTCAAGTTGATATGCAGCTTCAATCGAAGATGCTTTCTAGTTTTTAGACTAATTTTTTTTGAATAAAATATCTTTTTGCCTTTTTTTATTGGGATAAATGAAGAGAGTATTTTTGCTTAGTAGCCATAATTTTTTGTTTTAAAATCATTCTTTCAGTAATCATATAGGTAGGAAAGATATATGTTGAGATAAACTCATGACATCTAAAAAAAGGGTAGAAATCATATGAATCTAAAAACTTATATCATAATCATAATCAGAGGATTCATATTCTGATTTAAATTTAGCTAGATTCATATTTATTTGATAATCATCACTATCAGATGCTTCCCACAAAATATCTTATTCATATTGAAGCTCATCTTCTTCTGATACTAGCACATATTCATCTTCATCAATTCCATAGCTACTCAAAAATTTAATCTTTTTAGATTCTTTTTTCTTATTAAGATATTTATTAGCATAGTGATCACCTTAATAGATGAAACACTTAACAGACTTATTTTTATAACCACGTTGTTTTTTTTTTAATATCCTTTTTAGACCAAACTTTTTTCTAAATTTATATCTAAGATTTGAAGACTTATTATAAGTGAACTCTTTTCTAGAAGAACATTTTCAAGAATGTGATTTATTCTTTGTTTCTTATTGTTTGTTTCTATGCGCATCCATACAACCAAAATTATCATCTAGAAAATTGCATAATTTTGCACCTATCTATTTATGAAACTTCATAGTTTCTTTCTATGCTTATTTTTCTGCACACAGCTTCTCATTAACTACTTTAATGTTCTGGTTTATTCTTCCAAAGAATATGGTTAGAATATTGTCACCCATAACAGTTTTATACTTAGTAGTAAAATATTCAGGAAATGATTCTATATACCTAATCTTGTATGTTGGATTAAAGATTTCTCCAAACTTATAGAATAGATTTTCTATATAGCACATATATTCATCTAGCCTAGTCATATCACACAATTGAGCTTTAAAAAACTTGGCTTTCTTTGCCTCTTTGTTATTATCAAGTGTCCCAATAAATTCAAAAATTAAAACATTGCAAAGTACAGAGATAGATTTTGGATGTGTAAATGCTTTTATGAAACATAATACCACTAGCATCCCACCATTCCTTGATGTTTCTTATGAACCCGTTTACAATTTGTTGGCTAACACTGAAAGGATCTTTTTTAAGACCATTAATCTATACACTGGCCCAAGCTAGCATTGCATGAATCATTTTTTTTCTTTTTTCTGGTGATTCACAATTGAATTTCTAGAAGAAAGGTTGAAAATTTAAAGTCCTTATTTGAGAATCTAGTGGAGGTTTAGATGTATAAGATTACCCTATTTCAAAGTAACTTTCTTTTTCAATAAGCTCTATCTTAGACATGTCTACTTGAAAGATCTTATCAAGATATTTTTTTGGATTAGGCAGACTCTGATTTAGACTTCATAAATGATTCTCTTTGTAATTTTAGAACATTTTGCCAAGAATAGATATTTTGATTGTAATCAATATTTTTTGAAATAATTATTTCTAGTTGTGGCCAAAAATCTTAGCCTTTATCTTTCATTAAATTTATAATCTCAAGAATAGCAGATAGGCTAGAACTATGATTTACGACTTCTCTAGCTCTACTATCAGAAGTTGAAGATAGTTGTTTGATTTTTTGGTACGTTTCTTCTTGTTTTATCTTAAGATTAGATGTTTGATTTTTTAAATATATTTTAAAAGAATCTATACTAGACTAAAGTTGATCGTGACTCTAATTATTAATCTTTTTTTTAGTAATCAATTTTTTTATATTGGCTTCATTAGATTGTTGTTGTAGTCTTATGCTACTAGACTCATTATCTATTTTTTGAACAAGCTGACTATGTTGAGTAGTAACATTATCATTCAAAACATTGATTTCTTAAGCAATCTCTTCTTTCTTATATAACTCAATACTTTTTAATATCTTAGAAACCTAGTCAAGACTCTATTGTATTTATGAGACTTTATTATTTAAACATTTAGTTGAAAGATTATTCCAGTTCATTAACTTGACTTTGGTAGAGTGATTAAGATATTTGTCAGATGTTCTAAGATAATACATTTGTGCTTTAAATTTTCTATCAGGTGAATATTGATTGAAATCAATAGACTTTGAGAATCTTTTTTTTGTGTATGATTCATCTCCTAAAAGAGTTTTCCATACATGACCTTCTTCATCTTCCTTTTTAATTTTTTTTAAATTTTCTTCCATATTTATTCTTTTGGCTTCAGTAACTTCTTATTTTTCTCAAGTAGTTCTTGAATGGTTAAATCTATTTTAACCATGTGAATACTAAACTGATTTGGATGACTTATAATTTTTTGACAACCAACATAGAAATATGAATCTATTTGAGGATCATGGACTTTCTTGAGATGTAGACAATGAGGATTGATTGAAGGCAAGGGTTGTTGTAATTATATACTCTGCATATGATATTTCAAGTCATTGTGAGAGTTAAATCTAATGATAGATTTGTTTGACAAATCTTTTATAGATGTAGAAAAAGATAAGGATTTCTTGAGCTTTAATTCAAAGTCTATGTCTACTATCCACTTTTTGGAAAACTTAAGATCTAACCAAAAAATTGATTCAACAAGAATTATCTAACTATTTTCGATTGCTCTACACACCACACTTTTGCCTTGTGAGAGAGTATGCTTGACAGCAGGATGAAGGCTATTGATTAAGTGATACATGACCTGGTATATAATAGCAAGAAGACAAGAGCCAGGGATCATGTCTAGTCCATGGGTTTGGAGAAAAAGCTTCAGAACTTTATTTAGATTTTCTTCTTGATGGATAGCTACTAGATAATTTAGGTAAATAATTGTAAAGATCAGACCATCATGAAGATAATTTTGGATAGCATTCTTTAAACAAGCACTAAAGGTGGTATGTCTATTATCGAGTATATATATATATATATATATATATATATATATATATCATAAACACGTGTATATTTATATATATACGTGTTTATGAGTTATATATAACTCATAAATACATATATGTGTATATATAAATATTTATGATTTATTATTATATATAATAATAACTCATAAATATGTATATATACACATATATACATTTATGAGTTATATATAACTCATAAACACGTATATATATATATATATATATATATATATATATATATATAACATATATATGTATACATACATATATTTGTTTATATACATGTTTATTTGTTATTATTATAATATATAACTCATAAAAATATATATGTATATATACATATACGTGTTTATGAGTTATTATTATATATAATTCATAAAAATATATATGATTCTTAAACATGTATATAACATGTTTATATGAGTTATTATATATATAAATAACTTATAAACATGTATATGTATATATACAAATACGTATTTATGAGTTATATATAATAGCTCATAAATACATCTATGAGCTATTATAAATATAATTCATAAATATGTCTTTGTATATATATACGTATTTATGAGTTATATATAATAAACACGTATATGTATATACACATATACATGTTTATATGAGTTATTATATTTATATCAGTTATTATATATATGTATGTATATATACAAATATGTATTTATGAGTTATTTATAATAACTCATATAAACACATACATGTATATATACATATACATATTTATATGAATTATTATATATATATAAATAACTCAAAAATATATATAACTCATAAACATTTATATGTATATATACAAATACGTATTTATGAATTACATATAATAATTCATAAAAATGTATATGTACATATATGTGTTTATGAATTATTATATGGAATTCATAAATACATATTTGTATATATACAGATACGTGTTCATGAGATATATATAATAAACACATATGTACACATATATATATTTATATGAGTTATTATATTTATAAGATTTATTATGTTTATATATATATACACATGTATTTATATAACTCATATATATGTGATAACTCATAAACAAGTATATGTATATGCATATACATGTTTATATAGTTCATAAATACATATATGTAAAAATACGTGTTTATATAATTCATAACTCATAAAAAGATATAACGCATAAACATGTATATGTATATATACATGTTTATATGAGTTATTATATATATACTCATAAATTCATATATGTATATATACATATATGTGTTTATGAGTTATATATAATAAACGTGTGTGTGTGTGTGTGTGTGTGTGTATACATATTCATATACATATTTATATGATTTATTATATTTATATGAGTTATTATATATATATATATGTGTGTGTGATTTATATATATTTATATGAGTTATTATATATATATATATATATATATATATATATATATATATATTTATATTTATATTTATATTTATATGAGTTATTATATTTATATGAATTATAATAACTTTTAAAAATATAATAACTCATATAAACATGTATATACATATGTGTTTATGAGTTATTATATATATGTTTATGAGTTATATAAACATATATATCTCTTCTAAACATATACATGTATATGTATATATACTTATACATATTATATATGATACTTATATGTATATATACATGTTTATGAATTATATAAACATGCATATATATTTATATATAACTAATATATATATATAATTCATAAACATGTATATATATACATATATTTGTGAGTTATATATATGTATATATATACATATATGTGGTATATTTATTTATGAGCTATTATACATAAACATGTATATGTATATGTATAATTCATAAACATGTGTGTGTGTATAACTCATAAATACGTATATAGATATACATATATAAACGTGTTTATATAACTCATGAACAAGTATATATGTACATGTTCATGAGTTATAAAAATACGTCTATGTGTATATACATATACATATTTATGAGTTATATGTATACATAATATTTTTAAAAAATTATTGATTACTAACACTTTATATCTTGCAATAATTTTTTGAGGCTCAATCTCTTTGAGTGCATGCATTAAGGGGTGTACCGATAAAGAGATAGGTAGACCATTGGTGCTTCATAAGATTGTTATTTATTTTTCCACTTTTCATCTACACACTTGTCTCCTAGAATTATTTACCCTAATTTTTTCTTCTCAATCCTACCCATTCTAGTCTTTTTCTCCTTTCATTCTGTTGAGGTCAACATACCTCCATTTCTAAAAAATGGGGGCCCTTATGTTAAATTGTACAAATTTATATCTTGAAATTGAAAATTTACTTGATCAAAGTGTCACTAACATGTTTTCACATTATTTTTATTTAAATATCATCCATTGAAACACTTTAAATTCACTTAAAGTATCATTTATCAATTTATAAAGGTCATGGACATGTTGCAAAGATCTTATTGGGTGCCAAGAGTGCTTGGAGTAAGTATAAAAGTACATGGTATTTAGCTAGTCCCTCATTGTGTCCATCTAGATATTCTGATCTAATGCTGAAAAAATTGAACAAGAAGTGTGTTGAAGTTATATTTCACATGCATGGATGAGTCAAGAAGAATTGGTCATATGAGTTTGTTCACCTTTATGCCAACATATGAACCAAATTTTAGTTCATCCACCAAAGTGCATCAAAATTTATGGAGATCCAAAGTTGGCCTCTTAGTGAAATTCTATTGTTTTTCCATAGCCAATTTTGTAGGGTCTAAATTGAGTCAAGTAGACATATTGAATGTGTTATATCTCATAAGTACTATAGTTTCTTAAAAATGGTCAAATGAGTTTTTTTATCTTCATACCTAGATCATATGTACCAATTTTTAGCTCATGCAATGAAGCATATAAAGAGATACAAACATGCACATTTGCCCTCTAAAGCATTTTTTACTATGTTTTCTAGGTCCAAATTATGCCAAGTAGACATCTTGAAGGTGTTATATCTCGTAAGTGTTATAGTTTCAAAAAAAATGGTCAAATGAGTTTTTTCATCTTCATACCTAATCATATGCACCAATTTTTATCTCATGTGATGAAGTGTAGAATGAGATATAAACATGCAAAGTTGCCCTCCAAAGCATTGTTGACTGTGTTTTCTAGATCCAAATTAAGTCGAGTAGACATCTTGAAGGTGTTATATCTCACAAGTGCTAAAGTTTCAAGAGAAATGGTCAAATGGGTTTTTTCATATTCATACCTAGATCATATGCATCAAGTTTTATCTCATGTGATGAAATGCATAAGGATACAAAAATGTGCAAAGTTCCCCTCCAATATATTTTTTACTATGTTTTTTACGTCCAAATTGAACTGAGTAGACATCTTGAAGGTGTTATATCTCATAAGTGTTGTAGTTTCAAGATAAATGGTCAAATGAGTTTTTTCATCTTCATATCAAAATCATATGTGATAGGTTATAAATCATGTGATGAAGCGTAGAAAAAGATATAAACATGAAAATTTTCCCTCTAAAGCATTTTTTACTATATTTTTTAGGTCTAAATTGAGTTGAGTAGACATTTTGAAGGTGTTATATCTCATAAGTGTTGTATTTTCAAGAGAAATGGTCACATGGGTTTTTTCATCTTCATACCTAGATCATATGTGTCAATTTTTAGATCATGCAATAAAATTTAGAAGGAGATACAAACATGCAAATTTGTCTTCCAAAATAATTTTGACTGTGTTTTCTAGGTCCAAATTGAGCTGAGTAGTCATCTTGAAGGTGTTATATCTCGTAAGTGCAAAAGTTTTAAAAAAAATAGTCAAACAAGTTTTTTCATATTCATACCTAGATCATATGCACCAATTTTTATCTCATGCGATGAAGTGCATAAGGATATACAAACATGCAAAGCTGCCCTCCAAAACATTTTTGACTATGTTCTCTAGGTCCAAATTGAGCTAAGCAAACATTTTGAAGGTGTTATATCTCACAAGTACTACAATTTAAGGAGAAATGATCAAATGGGTTTTTTCATCTTCATACCAAAATCATATGTACCAGGTTGCAACTCACATGATGAAGGGAGATGGAAGATATACATGTTCAAAGTTGGCTCCATAGACTAAAATGACCAAATTTTTAGTCTTTTTTAACCATGACAGGCACGAGGACATCATGCAAAATCACATGGACTAGTCAACTTTTATATTTTATAAGTCTATCTAGAAAGCTCTTAGGACTAGTGAATTTAATGGATTTATTCCTTTCAGTATCAAATCCATTTCTTATAATTTGGTGCCTACAGAACCTTTGAGCTTTAAGATATAAAATTACAAAGTTGGCCAAAAATAGAAGATATTCACACAGACATAAAATTTGAGCTTAAATAAAAATCCATATGAGCTTAAATTTTATGGTCTATAAAACATTAAATATGTTCTTGCAGATGTCAAATGATGTTTTTGTGAATGTTATTTTTAAGCTCTGAGAACTAGTTGATGGCTTTTAAATGGAGGGTCCTAGTAGTTCGGTGGTAAGGTTATACAACTTGTACAGTGTGGCTCTACCAAAAAGGGGGATTCTTATAACTAAATTATTTTGTAAACTACAAGTAGTTAATATAAGCAAGGAATTTTGCAAATATTATTTATTATTTACTTATAATAAGTGTTATATGGTTTTTCTCTTAGTTATCTAGTTTCAATCTCAAATTTGAATGGTTTTTATGGATTCTAGATGTGTATGTTAGATGTAGAGTTCTTAATTTGTACCACTGCTAGATTAGTTAAAAGTTCTTATGTTTATTTTATTTGATGCACTTATTTTACATTTAGGTTAATGTTGTTTGTTTGTAGGAGTGAATCTTTAAAGTGATTCGGATTCTTATTTGAATCATTTCATACCTTCCTTTGAAGCTTTCTTGATGTATGTTATGATTTGGGTTTAAGCTGCTTCATTTCATACATGTGTTCAACCAATGTATGAAATGAAGCAGCTTAAGCCTAAATAAAAACATACATCATGCAAGCTTCAAAATAAAGTATGAAATGATGTAAATAATAATTAGACTCATTTTAAATATTCACTCCTACAAGAAAATAACATTAGTCCAAATGTAAAAGAAGTGCAGCAAATAAAATAATCCTAAAAACTTCTAACTAATCTAGTAGTGGTATAAATTAGTAGCTTTGCATCTAAGATACACATCCAAAATCTATAAGAACCATTCAAATCTGAAAGTGAAATTAGACAACTGAGAGAGAAACTATATAGCACTTCTTACAAGCAAATATTAGAAAATATTTATAGAATTCTTTGTTTATATTAACTACTCCTAGTTTACAAAGTAATTTGATTCTAATAATCCCCTTTCCTTTCTTTAAAAGTTGTTAAAATCCTTAAATAAACCTTCCACTTGACCTCCTTATGAGGACAAAATCTTCATATCTTTGATTCTGACAAAGTCACATTATACAGGCTCCATAGCCTTGCCACTAAATTATTGGGACCCTCCATTTAGAAGCCATCGGCTAGTTCTTGGAGCTAAAAAATGATGTTCACATATACATCATTTGATATCTATGAGAATGTATTTGACATCCTCAGACCATCAAATTTAAGATCATATGGATTTTTTCCCGATCTCAAATTTGACATCCATGTGAACATCTTCTATTTTTGACCAACTTTACAATTTTATATCTTGAAGTTCAAAGGTCATGGAGGCACCAAATTACAAGAAATAGGATTGATACTGAAAAGAATAAACCCTTTAAATTTATTAGTCTTGGGAGCTTTCTAGGAAAACTTATAAAATGTATAAGTTGAATGATCCATGTGATTTTGCATGAGGTCTTCGTGCTTGTTAGGGTCAAAAATGACTATGGAAATTTGGTTATTTTAGTTTGTGGAGCCAACTTTTAACATGCATATCTTCCATATCATTTCATTATGTGGGTGAAACCTGGTGCATATGATCTTGGTATGAAGATAAAAGACGCATTTGACCATTTCTCTTGAAACTATAGTATTTACAAGATATAGCACCTTCAATATGTCTACTCAGCCTGATTTGAACTTAGAAAACACAGTCAAAAATATTTTGGAGGGCAAATTTGCACATTTTTATATCCTTCTACACTTCATTTCATGACTAAAAATTGGTGCATATGATATTGGTATGAAGATGAAAAACCCCCATTTGACCATTTCTCTTAAAACTTTATCACTTGAGAGATATTTCACCTTTAATATGTCTACTCAACTTAATTTGGACCTAGAAAACATAGTCAAAATACTTTGGAACTTAACTTTGCACATTTGTATCTCCTTTTACAATTCATCACATGAGATAAAAATTATTACATATAATATAAGTATGAATATGAAAAAACCCATTTGACTATTTCTCTTGAAATTACATCACTTACAATATATAACACTTTCAATATGTATACTCGACTCAATTTGAACCTAGAAAACACAATCAAAAAAAATTTGAAGGGCAACTTTGCGTGTTTGTATCTCATTATGCACTTCATTGCGTGAGCTAAAAATTGGTCAACATGATTTAGGTATAAAGATTAAAAAAATCATTTGACCATTTCTCCTGAAACTATAGTACTTATGGAATATAGCACCTTAAATATGTCTACTTGACTCAATTTGGACCCTATAAAATTGGCTATGAAAAAAGAGAAAAATTTGGCTGAGAGACCAACTTTGGATCTCCATAACTTTTGATGAACTTTGGTGGGTGAACTAAAATTTAGTGTATATGTTTTTGGAACAAAGATGAATAAACCCATATGATTAATTTTATTTGACTCATCCATATGTGTGAAATATGACTTCAGCAAAATGTTTGTTTAGATTTTTTGCCATTAGACCAAAATGTCTAGATGGACACAATGAGGGACCAACTAAATATCATGCACTTCCATAATTCCTCCAAAGCACTCTTGGCATCTAAAATATAACCATGGTCTTTATAAATTGAAAAATGACACTTTAAGTAAGCTTAAAGTGTTTCAATGGATGATATTTAAATAAAAATAATGTGCAAATATTTTAGTGACACTTTGATCAAGTGAGTTTTCAATTTAAAGGTACAATTTGCATAATTTGACACAAGGGTCTTCCATTTTTAGAAATGGGTGTATGTTGACCTCAACACATTCCTCTTTTTCTTGCTTTAACATCCTTTTTGACAGTATACCATACTAGGCCGACTAGGTTGACCTAATATAGTTCAAGGGTATTTTTCACTTTATTGGTTTGTTAGATTTTTGGTCGACCTAGCATAGACCTAGTGAATTATCTCTAAAAACACACTGGGTTGATTGGGTCAAACCTTACAACCAATGTTTCTTAAAATATTTATGGTAAGATCCACCTTATACAAGGTCATTTTCCACCATTTTATAAGATAATAATTATTAGCGAAGAAGTACAAATTAACATTTGCTTATTAACCATTATACTTGAGGAATGAAGCTTAAGGTTCCATACTTTATCTAGAGATACAGATATTATCTTATGAATAAGTATTTTGAATGCTTAGATAGGTTATATAGCCTATAGTTGATTTATCTTGGTTATCCTTACATACCACAACAATCTCTTATGAAGCACCTTGTCCAAGGGAGAGATTGAGGCTTGATGGGTTCATCTTCAAAGGTATGTATTCCTAAATTTATTTATCTTTTGTACGAGTAGATATATAATGCATTTGTATTCTTCTCTCATGTATTAAGATTCCATATACATTGATGTGAGTATATGTCTTCTAATACATGTTTAACTTAGTTGCTTGTTTTATTGTTTATAACCTCCACTTTATGTCATAAGCTTTGGTGTGCATTAGATTAGATTTTTCTTCCTTATTATTAGAATAGAGTGAATTTTTTAAACTTTAGGACTATATTAGGGTTATTTTTTTTATTGTGTTAGACTGTAGGCTTTGGAACCATTCCTAGCATGATATGTTATGACAAGTGATCCTTTAATTGGGTCTAGCATATCCCCATATTGGTCATGCTCTCACTTAACAAATGTATCCCTAATTGAAATTTTAGGTATGCTCTATTTGCTCTATCTTCATTGCATCTATAATCCACCAAGGTTCCTTTCTACTTCTCTATTTCTCTCTTTTATATATTTCTTTTCATAGTTTGTATTCTTTAAAACTGCCCTTGTAGAATCAAATGGATCGACACTACCGACCCAATTATGTGTTATATGTGTTGTTTAAAATAACTAGATCAACACTATCGACCCAGCTCATTTTTAGACTTTACTTTCATAGTATAGGTTTAACCCTATTGAACTTATTCTATATTTTATACATATAGTTTCAACATTATACCTTGTTTCAAAGTTGAAATTAACCTCATATATGTTAGTAATTAACTCATACATTTCTTTTCTTGTTGTTTTCATGCTTGGAATAGTTCACATAGTTTAATTATGGAATTTTTAATTAATCATTTAGTTTCATTATTTTTATTTTATGCACACATCACCAAATCACATAACATAAACAAACACTTTAACATTTACCTACCCTAGGCCAATCTACTTGAATTTCATCGCCAAAGGGGAAGATGACTTGATGATTTGGTTACGTATAAAGCATGGTTAGTAGTATATTCTAATTAAGCACCCAACATCCTTATCATTTTGGTGTTTGGAGTGAGGGGGTAAGCCTTAATACCAAGCCTGTATCATTACCACTAAAGTCCCTTTTCATCCCAAACTACCTGAAACCATCTTTATATTGCTATCTAGTTCCTTATAACCAACTTACAATCACATTAGAAATCATAATCTAATTAACATTCAGGTTGACCAATTAGTTATCTTTACTTTTCAAGTTGTTTTCATGCTCTTTGTTCAATTTTGTGTGCAAAATATTGCATTATCCAGTGTTAGTGAAAGATTTTGTTTTGTGTACTCTAATTGGATTGACCAGCATTAATCCAATTGATTGTATGTTTCCTTTTAGTACTTACTATTTTACATTACTTACAAAGTTAGATTATTTTATTTTGTAATCTATTTTTAAGATTCTTGAATTCCCTATCTATTATACTAGATCAACCTAGTTGATCCATTGATTTTTCTATCTTCTATACACTATACTGGATCGACCCAATCAACTTTGTACAATTTTATAGTCCTTGTTTCTATATTGAGTTGACCCAGTCGACCCTGTACCATTTCAATCACCTTTTTTGACCTTTGTTTTCTCATCTCTCTTCTTTTTCATTCATTATGGACTTTTTATTTGGCAATGACATTGAGTCACAGTCAACAGATATGATGAACTTAACCAATCCTAATAAGTTCTTTCATAGACAGAGTAAGGATCTTCTTTTAGATGCTAGTAACATTCATATGCCACTCGCACAATGAACTATGAGACCCCTCCAAATACCTCTTTACAACATAATCCTCCTCTTTTTTTGGAGTATCAACCTGAGTTAGAGTATACCCTCAAAATGCTTTTCTTTCTTTTTGAATTTCCTCAACATCGAGGAAAGGATCCTTCTACCATTTATAACCTCATGATTAGTGGTCAAACTGAAGAGCCTCATTCACCTATTCCTACATTCTCAATGGGATTTGGAGGTACCACTTTCTTTAGTTCTTAACCTCTCCCTTCAATTTTGACTCCTTATGCCTTAACTTCTTCTTCTCTAACCTCTTCTACCTCTATGCCTAGTATCTCAACTAACATGGAAGGTTCTACATCTAGTGGGCCTCTCATGAGATCCACTATCCTTAATTCTTAGACTATTTCATCAATTTATACCCAAGGCAATCATGCTTCTACTATTTCTCCCTATCAACCATTCACTAGTCCATCTTTTACTTCACAAGCAAATTTTTCCACTAGTACCTCAAATTCTCATAATTATTCTCAAGCTCATATCAATACTAATAGTGGTACCCAAGCCACTAATGCCAACATTAATACCAATTCTAATGCTTCTAATTTTAATAAAACACACCAAATTTTATTTCAAATTCTCAATCAAATAAATACCTTTCAAGCACATAACATGAATCAAATGATGAGAATGTAGAACCATTTTCTTAACCTTCAATCCCATTCACAATCAATGACTTGGGGCACACATAACCAAAATGTCCCCCCTCCTCCTCTTTAAAATTCTCAAAGCAATCACTTTCCTCAACCTCCTTTAGTCAGTAAAACCATCAAGCATCTATAAAATGAACCTATCACAACTCAAATTGCCAACATTGATATTGGAGGTATAAAACCTACAATTTCTTATAATGGGTCCACTGATCCTATGCTTCACCTCAAAACATTTATAAATCTTTATAAGCATTGGGTCAAATTAAACACCTTTGTCACTACCAAATTCCTAGCCAAAACTCTAACGGGTGATGCCTTGGATCGGTATAATAAACTTAGAGCTCTTTCCATTTCTAGCTTGGAAGACTTAGTAAATGCTTTAGTGCAAGAATTTCAAACTAATGATTTTCCTGAAAACACTTTAGCTAATTTTATTAATTTCAAACAACATGAGAATGAAATTTCCCAAGCCTTTGTTTAGAAATAATCTTTTTCATCTCTTTAAAAATGTTCTCTTTCCTAAATTACAATATCAAGTTTGCACTCTTTCTCCACGTACATTGGAGGAGGCTATTGACTAAGCTAAATGACATGATTTCCTAATGCATCAATTCTAGCCACCCCAATTTTTTTGGGTCCTCATTTATTACTAAAGAATAAAAACTAAAATATTACCAATGATGGTGTTACCAATTCTTATTGACACTATTCATAATGTTCAAGTTGTCGGTCCTAACCCTTATTCGAAACCAACTCCTTAACAATTTACTAATCTTAATTTCTCTTCACCAAAAAACATTAACATTCACAAACCAATATCCTTAGTTGAATTTCTTAAGCATCTACCCAAGCCTCATCCATGATAACTTGACCCTAATTGTCTTATGAAATCTTAGTATGATCCTAATAAATTTTTTTGGTTTCATGCTAGTTGGGGTCATTCTTATGAGACCTGTAGATAAATTCATAATTAGCTATAGATTTTCTTCTTGAGCCTAATTTCAATCATGATTCCATTATCCTTAAGTGTCAACAAGCTTATGAGATTGATTTCAAGAACTATAAATCAAATAGCAAAACTCAATCCTTGAATCAAGTAAATGTTCATTTGGCTATCTACAAAGATCCTTTACCTAATCATCAATCGATTCAAGATACTCAAGACAAGCCCACCCCTTTCACCAATAACATAGAAAGTCTTGATAAACCAACTTCTGAAGAGAATGTGGTTATCATGGATAATATGTGAAGGGTGGTAGATTTCATTGATTTTCAACCTATCTACATTCCTCCTTCACATAAGACATATCGTGTTATCTAGGATTCTTCTCAAACTCATTTAAATGAGTTAGGGAAAGAAGATATTATCATTTTTTATGATCCAATTTATGATTCTCCCTTGGATAACACATCCCACTCTATTTATACCACTCTTCCATCATCTTCCAATACTAATGATAATCAATCTTATTCTAACACTTCTTCTAATTCTCAAAATCAACTAGAAATGACTGGTTTAACATCTCAACATGATTTACCACTTTGTTCTAAACCTTCTTCTTCTTCTTATCAATAAAAATTCTAATGTACTTCAGATCCTCCTTCTAAGGACCTCCTTAACCATTACTCACCTATATCTAACAACCTTCTTATGCGCTATGATGAGTGGGATCCCATTGTGGAACCCACTAATCTCCCATCCCAAATTTCATTCCTTGAGCTTATGAGGACTTTTCCATGTCATAAAAACCATCTAATGTAGCTCCTATTTGAGATGAATGTCCCTAGTCCTCCCCTCATAGGATGGGAGGTAGTTTTATCCAGTTTTGAAGATAGTATTTTATAACAATGTGAAGAGATGTCTATTAACATTGATAAAACTATAGACTCTTATCTTTCTCTAAAATATCCCATAGCTTCTATGATTCTCAACAATACTTTTCTTCATGTAGATGATCCTCCTTTATTCATTAGCATCCAAATAGGTGATATCCAAGTTAAGCATGTCTTGAGTTATAAGGGTTATGGCATTGGTGTCACTTCTCTCAATTTAATTAAGACCCTTGGGTATTTTGAATGCAATATCAAGTCTACACGTAGCACATGCCAAGGATATGATAGAAGACAAATGCCTCTTTAAGATGTGTGTGGCTTCCCATTATCATCCCACTTATCACCGTTCATGTGAAGGTGATGATCTTTAACTTCCCCCTTTCTTATAACATCTTGCTTGGTAGGCCATGGACTCACCGCATATGATCTATTACTTTTTCCACCTACCAGTGCATTAAATTCCCTCATAATGGATCCATTTACAAGATTAAAGGTGACACTAACCCTTGAGATTTTGAACAATTCCAAGATCATGATGTCTTTAATATTCTTACTCTTGAACCTTTGCCAAGTATTCCATTTCATGAGTCTCAACATCTTAACTTTCCTATCAATTCAACCCAAAGTTACAATGGGAAACCCAAGCTCATTGGTAAAATTCCTCTTAACCTTTTATATTCTGATGATGATGAGCTTGATGAGATTAATTTAAAGATCAAAAAAATTATCTCTTACCTCATCTCATCTTGCAACTTCTTTCTTTCTTATAACCTCATTCTTATAAGACTCCTTACGATGACATTCCCATAGTCTTGACCAAGAGTAGGCATTGTATTCACCATGATTCATCGGATGATAAGGTTATCCCTACCTATGTCATTGATCTTCACACCCTGAATTATGATGATGGTTATTCCTTAGATCATCCATTTTTAGGTAGTCTTATACAAGCCCATGATGTTGAGATTGTCCATTATCATTCTTAATTACTTAAGTCTTTTCATGTATCTCATTATTTTCCTTTGCTTATAGTTCCTAATTTTTGCATTTTCCTTTTTAGCATAGGTTAGAGATGATGTCGACCCCTATAATTTTTGAGGATCCATGTAGGATTATACTCATGGATCATGCTATGACTAGGATTTACCATTTTTCTAGGTACCCTGACCCTCATAGTTGGTTTACCCCTGAGGTTAGTGCAACCCTCTTTGGACCTTTTGTATATCTCACTCTTCCCTTAATCGATCCTACTATAATTGAGCCTCTTCCCACTTTTTCTATAGTTTATCTTATTTTTTCTCTTACTATTATTAAGCCTACCCCTATTTCAGATACTATCACTCCTTCTATTGAGCCTAATTCTATTCCTTCTTTAGCATCACCCTCCCTTGGTGATGGTTTACTTCCCTTAACTCAAATGGATCTTCTGTGCCCTAAATGGGCTGACAAGTGTTATATGTCTTCTTCTACTCCTATTATGCCTCTTTACATGAGTGCTTTTCCTAAAACCACTTATAACTATATCTATTACTTCTATGAGATAGATAACCATCCTTCTACCCATTGTCCCAAGTTGTGATAATATATAAATACCTTGCATCCTTCTTCCCCATCATTAGAAAAACCCATACCTCCCCCAAAGTTACTTTTGAGTACATGCCTAAGTATGGTGAGGCATATTTTCTATGGCATCTATGTGGCACCCATAACACTGATCGTTACCGCATCCTACAACATCTCAAAGATAATATTATAACCATTATTAGACCTTCTTTGATTCCTACCAGAGGTTATTCTTGGAAGAAATATTCTCCTTATCCCATGGCTCCACATCCAATGGTTCCACCCTCCTTGTGGTCCTTTCACCACTTTTTATGCCTCCACTTGTGATTCCTTCACCTATGGACCTTCCCTCACCTATGGATACTTCTCCACATGTGATTCCTTCATCCATGGATCCTTCACCATCGATGATTCCTACATCTCTGATAGATCATGTTCTCATGCATTCACCTAACTAGCCTTTACCTAATTTTCTTCCTCAGCATGATCTGTTGAGCATTCCTACTTTTTCATTCGAGGAGATCAAAAAAGAAGTATTTGCCTAGTATTCATTGAACACTGATGAAACCTTAGCATTAGTTTGACTACAACTTCATAAAGACTTATCTGATGCATTAGATAATATGTGTGGATAGATTTACCAATATTTATGAGCACATGCATGGTGATTTCACATCTATATTTGGATTGGATATGTGCTTCAATATTATTTTTATCTATTATATAATTTGACATTGTATCAAATTTTTGCTTCTCTTATATCATGATCTTACTTGTACTATATCTTGCTTATCTTATCATTTATTTTTTCACATGATTGTATTTTATTTATCATTGCTTTCCCTTTATCCCTAGATTTTTTCTCAAAACTCTCTTTCTTGTATCTTTATGATTGTTTTACTTTCTTATCCTTATTTTTCATAGATAATTTGTCATGGTGATTTGGTTATACAAACCATATTCCCCCTATTTATTATCTCCCTTTACCATGTGATCAGTTAGCAAACAATCTATCTCATTTTTATTTCCTTTTACTGGTCTACTTTTTAGATCTCCTTTTTTCCCTTTATCCTTTTCTGCAAACTAAGCATGTACACGGTTGAGACTTTAGATCACATTCTAGTTCATTGTTAAGCCTAAGTGTCCGAGTTAGTCTTTATCTTTAGTTACTTAGCTTCATTTAGCCTTAGCCTACAGCTCATTCGTGTGTATCACTATCTCTCTCATGATGAGTCATTCCAAATATGTATGGAGGAGGAATCTTAAAAAGCCTTCAAAGGAAAGTTAAAATCCAAATCATTTAAATAAAAGGAAATGATATCAAAAGGCAAATATATTCTTAAAAGTCTAATCACACTAAAATACATTATTCAAATCACATCACTTTCTTCTAGTCAAAGTTCAAACTCCATGGTTGGCCTCACGGTAGACTCAAGGTCCTTTGGGGTGCGGTAGGCCAATATAATAGAAGAGGATAATAAAAAAAATCTTTTAGTGCTACCTACTTTCTCATGTAAGTACCCAATCTTTGAAGTAGACTGACATCTCTATAAGGGGTCCTAAAAAATGGGGAACACATCATGGGAAGGTAAGTCCATTTTACTTTTCTGTGTACCAATCTACCTTCATGAGTTGATCTTAGTAGCGCACTTATTTGCCTACAAAGCTTTGTGTCTATAGCAAATAGTTTTTCTTTGTACATAGATGACCACTAGTCACTTAGTTTCTTCTCATGTCCTTAGTATGCCTCTTGCCTCTTAAGGTCTTCTCATAAGATGCCTAAGTGTTGATTTTTACAATCCCTTTTTCACTCCATATATTCCTTATATTTCCTCTTGAGAAATATTATTTTGTCTACTGATCACTCCCCTTGGGATTTCATTTGTGAGTTGCATTATAAGACCATAGATAGGACTCAAACATACTCATAAACTACCATCATTTTCTTCCTATTTCCCACATCCTTTGATTACCCAATTTTTCTATTTATTCCACCCCAGTGGTGTTCTCTTTGTCGAGTTGCAGTGTAATATCATGGATAGGACCTGACCCTCCTCACAAAATTTTCTAATACCTGAATCACCATCCAATTTACATGTGTCAAATTTGAGATTAGATTAGATTCGATCGATTATGAATTTACAAATCATTAACATGCTTCCCAACTTGATTTAACATGTAAAATTTCAACCATTTCTTGAATTTTTCATACTTCCTAGCTTGAATTAGTGCGACCAATTTAAGACTAATATTTTACAATTTTATTTTTCTTTCATGCTTCCCAACATGATTTAGTATGATTGATTGACTTAATTTATTTATTTTTATACCATTTTTAATATTTTGCATACCTTCCATTTTATTACATTGTTTTCATACTTCCTAACATGATATTAGTATGATTTTACTTGTTTTAATTTGGTATAAAAATCTTTCATATTGGATTAAAAAAAATCATTTTATCATCTTATTTTGTCATTTATTATTTCATTATACTTAATCATCTCTTGTACACATTTCCCAACTTGAAATAGTGTGTAGTACATTTCCTTGATTGATTATATTTTTCTTTTTCTAAGTCATTTTGCCTATTTCTTTATAACCATGCATGTGTTGTTTATAATGCTATAAAATAAACCACATCTCATATATTTCCTATAGCATATACAACAAATCTAAATATATGTGCAAGAAATAAATATAGCCAAAGCATCCATATCCATAACCATAATACACAAATAGAATCAACCATAAATACAACACACACAACTAACAACAATATGCCAAAATGATCCTATATATATATCATAAGTTTAAACAACATATACAACCATATACAATGCTCCAACTCTATGACTAGGTCCCATCCTATCTATCTCATGGCCTAGACACACTACCTATTGAGGCCATGATCTAACTCCTTCAAATTATACACTATAATGAGGCCATTTAAGATCTCACTCCTTCTACATGTCACTGTAGGTGTGCTTTCCACATCTATGACTTTGTCAGCTGAGTCTAGATTTTTGTCATCTATGTTATTATATCCAAATATGCAACTCTCTCATCTACTAGGGCCTATCATGCTTGTATTTCCCCTACACCCATCACTACTATTGGTTGCATCTTCTCTCTTTACACCCATATCCACCTCTCTACCTCTCTAGCTAATCTAAACCAGCTTGCCTTAGCTAGGGTAGATGGTACACTCAGATCTTCTAGTGTCATGGATTCATATGGATGTAAAGTCTCATCCAAGACATCATATAGTGATCCCCTCACTAAGGACCACCATATCTCCTCATCTACACCTATAAAATCCCACAAGATGGATATTAGATCACTGTTATATCTCATAATATCTATTTATCTATATTTTTAAATGAAAACTTAAGTAATAAATTAATCATCTTTTACCTATCTATGTCTCAGCCACTATGCTCTCGCCATCTACATGACTACCTAGCATAGCTTCCGTATTTATGCAGCCTCCTAGTACCTCCTCTACAAGACACCTCTTCATCTCAAACCTAGCTATCAGAGCTCATGTTAGTCTCAACCTATGTCTAAATGGTCTCTATATCATCTTATTTGGCTCACTTATGGGGTCATTTGAGATGGTAATAGTCTCCACTCTCTCCTTTGCCTCCTCCTTCCATCAATATTGTGTCTTTTATAGCCATTAATCATCTTTTTATGGATTTGGTACTAGTACATCTTGTATCTCTTTCTTTGAATCGTTATCCTCCTACTCAATTCCTTATCATGCTTAACCAGTCCATAGTCACTCTTAATGTGACCTCAATGTCAACCTCACCACTAGTGGCCCTAGTCCTCTCCTCCCTCATGGCTTCCTCACATGTTGATCCTACTATTTAAGCATCAATATCAATGTTTTTGTATGAGGTTGGCCCATCTATCCTAGCACCCATGCCATTAGATGTGAATCTTACCACTAAAAATAGTATCCACACACCTCTGTCCTCTTTATCACTAGTGTAATTATGTCCCAACTCACCCATATAGCTACTATGTGCTCATATGGATACTACATGATTTTTTTACATCTCACTAACTATAACATTAGCACATGGGGTATGGCTCATGCTACATGTTCCTCCCTTTATCTCCTCACTCAAGGTGACCTATCATCGACTGCATGGGGCAACCCAACTGATTGGTACATCAAAAACCTATCATAGATCCAAGTTGTCAGCAATATGAATGGTCCCATGGTCCTTTTCCCTCTAACTAGCATTTCATACAAATTATGTACCAGTTGGACTCAGATGATCGAGCTTAGGTCATATATAACTCAATCCCCCAAGATCATCCTATTCAAGGCTACCATGAATAGTGGTACCTTTCCATCTAACTTGTGACATAATACTCATTGTGTCACAAGGCCTATCATAGCCTTTTAGATATCCAAAATCTATGATGTATAGATATCAAATATACTCACTCTCCTACCTGGTAATATCATCTCTAAGCCTGTAGCCCACATGGCTAAGGTTTTCCTCTCCTCTAGATTATTTTTTATCCCTATATTCACCTGTGCTCCTACTATAAGTATCCCCAGAATGGAATGGACATCCTCTAGCATGATATCCACCTCTATTTTATCCCCATCCACCTCCCATATAAAGGTGTTAGTTAATCATTCCAAATAATTGAGGAACATGACTAATAGGTTAGAACTGAGGGGGATCTGACACATCTCTATTATCTTGCCTAGACTTATAGCTCATAATCTAGCCATATCTCCATATGACAACCTATCTAACAAATATGATAATCATGTTGCATCCACAAGTCTCCAAAATCTTTGTCATCCCTATACCAAAGAAACAACAAAGGATGTATCAGATCTTTCATATCATGTATAGTCAAAATACATTTTTACATCAAAAACAAGCCTAAATTACTTTATTTTATTCATTTTATCTTAATTTTAGCCTTCTTAATCCTTATTGACCTTACTTGGTCATTTTGGGCCATTATATCCCTCTTTCAATCTTTTGCATGCTTTTTCATATCATTCTAACTCTTTGGTCAAAACTAGTTTGACCAAAAATTTCCTATCTTTTCAACTGGTTGACTCAAAAATCTAAGTCAACCCCCTTTTCTTCCTCTCCCTAGTGTTGATTTTCCATTTTAGACATTTTAGACCACTTGGAAACTCTAAACTGGGCCTTCAACCTACAGAATATACAAGGTCGAAACATACCTATTGGGTCGACATTATGGATTCTGCTTATTTTCTAGCCTATTGGGTCAACTAGGTCAACCCAGTGCTTTTTGCCTACTGACCCCTTCCATTTTCCTGAAAAAGTGTAATTTTCTTACTTTCTTCCTAAATCCTCTAAAACCATTTCTTGTCTTCCTATTTTTTACCCCTAGAATATAATTTTGCTACATTTTGACACCTAGAAATGCTTGAAATTCAAAATTACTAAAATTACACTTAATTCAACATAAATTTCAAAAACTTGTTTGAGATTCTTAGTTGCATACCTATAGTGCACTCGTTGCCACCTCTAGAGCTCATCCTTGCTTACCATGTCATCTACTCACCATCCTAGCTTGTCTTTATCTCAAAAGCTATTTTTATCCTCTCTCAAAATAACAAATGACTTCTATTGTTCCCTATTTAAAAACACTTTTCCAAATTCAATTTATTCCATTATTGTCCTAGAAATTCTTTATTTTACTTATATCTTTGTTTCTACTCATCTAGGTTACAAATCGTAAATTATGTTAGATTTGTGAGGACGTAGAGATTCTTTTCCACTATCATATGTTATCTTCCAAAAATTTCAAATTTTTGGCTATATTTTGCACTAACCTCTACATGTTCATCTAGTATTCTCTACATTAGACACCTTCACTTTTTTTTTACAGTCTACTTCTTTATCTATGGCATTAAGGTAAGTTAAAAGTATGTGTTTTTCAATACAGTTCTTTCATTTATCTTATTTTCCACTTATAACACTTTACTTAGCATCAGCATTATGTGTTATCATATTCTTTTCTTGAAGCACCATTTCATGTTGCACTTACATGACACATGATGAGCTTCGAGTGGGACATATGTATACACATAATATTTTTAAACTTTTATTGATTAATGACACTTGTATCTTACAAAAACCTATCAAGTCTTAATCTCTCTGAGTGCATTCCTTAAGGGGTGCACCAACAAAGGGGTGGGTAGACCATCGATGTTTTGTAATATTGTTATTCCTTTTGCCACTTATCATTTACACACTTGTCTCCTAAAACCATTTACCCTAAGTTAGTTCTTCTCAGTCCTACCCATTCTAGTCTTTTCCTCCTTCCATTCTTCCTTTTCTTGCCTTAACACCCTTTTAGACATTCAGTTGTACTGGGTTGACCTAGTACAATTCAAGGGTATTTTTCACTTTCTTGGTTTATTATCCTTTTGACTGACCTAACACATACCTAGTGAATTATCCCTGAAAACACACTAGGTCTATTGGGTCAGTCCTATAATACAACTGATGTTTCCAAGAGGATTTAGGTCAAGATTTGCCTATATATACAAGGTAATTTCCCACCATTTTAGAAGAGAAGAATTATTAGAAATTAAGTGTGAATGAACATCTATTTATTGAACATTATACTTGAGGAATAAATCTTAGAGTTTCATACTTTCTTTGGAGATACAGATCTTGTCTTATGGATAAGTCTTTTGAATGCTTAGATAGGTTATGTATCCTAGATCTGATTTATCTTGGTTATCCTTACATACCACAATATTCTCTTGTGAATCACTTTGGCCAAGGGAGATATTGAGGCTCGGTGGGTTTGTCTTAAAATGTAAGTATTCCTAACTTTATTTCTCCTTTATAAGAGTAGAGAGATAATGCATTTGTATTCTTTTCCCATGTATTAGGATTTTATATACATTGACATGAGTATATGTCTTCTAATACATGTTTAGTTTAGTTGGTTGTTTTATTGTTTCTAACCCCCTCTTTATGCCATAAGCTTGGTGTGCACTAGATTAGATTTTGCTTCCTTTTTATTAAAATAGAGTGAACATTTTAAACCTTAGGACTCCATTAGAGTTGTTGTGCGATTGTGTTAGATTGTAGGCTTCGAAACCCTTACTAACATGATATTATGTGATAAGTGATCCCCTAATCAGGTCTAGTAGATTCCCATATTGGTCATGTTCTTGCTTAACAAATGTATCCCCAATAAAAAATGTAAGTATGCTCTATTTTCTCTGAGCCAAGATTGATTTGTAGACATGATGCATTTCTGATTGCATATATTATATATATACAATATGTATTTATATATATATATATATATATATGTACATGTTTATGAATTGTATATCTATATATATCACACATATACATATATAATTATTTATGACTTATATATATATATATATACATATACATGTTTATGAGTTTATATATACAAATCATAAACATGTATATGTATATATACATATTTATATTTATGAATATATATATATATATATGTGTGTATGTATGTATATATGTATGTGTGTGTGTGTGTTTATAAGTTATAACTCATAAAAATGTATATGTATATAACTCATAAACATGTATATTGATGTAACTAATAAATATACATATATGTGTTTATGAGTTATATAAACTCATAAACATGTATATGTATATATTATATAAATATTATATATAAACATATATATATATATATAAGTATTTATGAGTTGATATAATTCATAAACATATATATACATGTTTTTGAGTTATATATAATAACTCATAAACATATATATGTATATATATACATGTTCTCATAAACATATATATATATATATATATATATATAACTCAAAAAAAATTATATGTACATATATATAACTCTTTCTCTATGTGATCATATGAGTCCAAAATATGCTTTCAATTATCTTTTGACTATCTTCACACATGGGAATCATGGGGTCCCTTAGAAATTTGACCCATACCAACCCTTTTGTCTTTTGTACTATGTGAGATCACTCATGTAACTACCAAAGACAAACCCATGTGCCTTGGTGGAGTGTTATGCCTAATCCAATTATATTAACTTGATCACTCATGAGATACCTTTTATGGGGCCCTGTCACATCACCAATCAGCCACAACACTCACAAACCACATCACTAACCATCTATATCATCATCAGGCCATGACATCATAAATGGTGACCATTAATAGTGCCATTGAATAGTAATTTGTGAATAGTGATCATGAATAGTGACTTCACATCCTAACATTCTCCCACTTGAAGTTAATATACATAGGTTTTTACCACACTTGAGTATTCTAAAACCAATGGCTCATCCATGCCCTTTACTACCATAATACAAACCCGGTATAAGTTTTCTTGCACTACTAAAATTTCTCTATCTTGATTGGCTTTGTCAACATCTATTCCACCATAGCAAATTGCAACACTGAAGTGAAAAAACATTTCTCCACACCACAAACCAATCCTCCAATAAGATTCTACCATGAACTATCCATAACTCTCACTATTTGGTAATATCTGGTCTAATGCTCACCATAACATTATGAGGCTTCCTACTCCTGATGAATTCAATACATAGGATAACAACATGTCTTCTCCTCTTCTAAGACTCTCCTAGGAAGATAAATCAAAAATGCAAGAATTGGGGTAATTCCTTGCTCTCACATCCTTATGCATATCCATCCTTGGTTTATTCATTTTATCACCTTCATATCATGATCCAACTGAGCCATAAAAATAATGATCACATTGGGGATTGCATCCAACATGGAACAACTCATAGCAATAACCTGTGCTATCCATTTTAACTCTCCATGAAGATACTAAAAATCATGTACTACATGTGTGATACCAGCACCAACTCATATAATGATTTCAATCAAAATTAGTAACACTTTTTCCTCAACTCTTTTTTCTCTTATCTCTCCCTAAGAGAGATCACCATATAGGAATAACACTACTCCAACTCCTTGAATATCAATTAGTGCACATGGCACTCTTTGATAGTAATGAAGAGATAAGATCTCATAGAAGTCAAAACCAAACTTCTCCACATAGCCTCCAAGATATCAGCATAATATAAGTGGACCAATCACAGCTTCAAGGAAGTCATCACACTACTCAGTACATCATTGCACCTACCAAGTTTTTAAGTTAGCATCTAAAATACACCCTACTCTACCAAATGTTATCAAATAAAAACTCATGTGCCTATAGTGTTAGTCCATGCATTATTTTACCTATCTAATTTTCATAACCATATACACAACACTCTATCACCCTGAGTCATATGGTCAACACTAGTCTTTTCCTTCTGGGAACACTAGGTCTCACTTGTTCATCTACATCTTCATCTTATTTTTCCCTAGATACTTCAAAATAGGTACAGCTTTAGGTTTGTCTATACCTCCTTCCTTTTCATGGATTTTTATTTTATCTTCAACATCTCAGTTAATAGCATGTGGTTAGTAAGATACCACATCAACACCCCTTCAATCTATTTTCAATAACCATAACAAGGTCATGCCTTATCTTCAAACTCCTATAAAGGAATACAACTTATTTATTAAACTATAGAGTTATTTTTCCATCAATAGGAACACTGTGTAGGTTGTTGACTTATCTAAAAATCTTTTTCAGCTTTCTCTTCATCTCTCTTGTATGCTTCTCCTCATCAACATGAAGAGATTAGGATCTTCACCAAGATATCATCCACCTTGATCCATAGAGAAATACCTACCAAAATAAAACACTTATTTTTTTCTTCTTTAATCTTCACATCTCTCCTCCTATCATAGTAGCTTCACCTTACACACAACCAACCAACAATAGAAAAAACACTCATATGGAGTTTTTCATTATGGCTCTAACATCAACTTTTAGGAAAAAAGTCCTAATACTACATGTTAGATTAATGAATTATATCCTATAGTGTAAGGAAATAAATGCAAAATACAAGCTACACAAAACATAAATAAGCAAAAGGATAGATTACATAGAGATTACATGAAAACCTTGAAATATGCAAGTAAAATCCATGAGCAAAATGGTATCTTCTAGAATTCATTAAAAAACAACATCACTCTCCTCTATAACAACTCCTTCAGTGCTTCTATACAAAGCACTCAATGCTTCTACCTGAAGCATTTAGGTTGTGAACCAAGAATAATTATCCTACAAGATCCAACCTCTAATCATACAAGCTCAAGGCTTATATGGATCCACTAATTAGATAAATTATAAATAGAGCTTCATGTTTCTTAATATCATTTACAACAAGAGAGAGAGAGAGAGGAGAGAGAAAAAAAATAATAGCACAAACAAATTTATGACATTCCATGTGGGGTGAACAATGATCATCAAAAAAAAATTATCTTCATGTGCAAGAGTTAAAATATTGGTCCATATACTATAAATAAGATCCAATCCACTTCCATGTGGCTCCAAACATTATCTTCCACTCCATAAGTGAGGACAAATAATAATAGTAACTTTCTTGTCTTCATTCTCTATATGACTATATGAGTCCAAAAGATGCTTTCAATTATCTTTTGACTATCTCCACACATGGAAATCATGAGGTCCCTTAGAAATTCTAACCAAACCAACTTTTTTGTCTTTTGCACTATGTGACACCACCCATACAACTACCAAGGACAAACCCATGTGCCTTGGTGGAGTGTTATGGCTCACTTCCATCACATCAACTTGATCACTCATGGGATACCCTCCATGGGCCCCTACCATATCACCAATTAACCACATCACTCACAAGCCACATCACTAACCATCCACATCATTATCAAGACACGTCATCATGAATAGTGCCTTTGAATAATGATTCATGAATAGTGACTTTACACCTTAACACTAAATATAAAAATTATAACTATGCTAAATATATAGATGATAAATAAGTGATGTGCTTAGCTTATTCTAATGATAATGTAGTTCTAGATCTTAAACAATCACAAAGTGGGTGGGAAGGAGATTTTGGACTAGTCATCAAATTTTAGCTCTGATACTTTTGGTGCTCTAAATAGTAATTAAAGCCTGGGATGGTTGCATTGACACTATTGTCTAGATTTGACACTAGTGTCCTATATAAAATATTTTTTTAAACATGATGCAACCACTTGAATGCGTATGGGTTTTACTTTGCCTTCGATCTAGTGTATTCAAATATGGATCATAGACTGTTTCTCTTTTTGAAATGGTAAAACCCTAGATTTTCATATTCATAATGGTCTTGAGGGAAAATGGGTTAGTGTACACATGGTTTCGAGTTACCCCAAAGGCCTTTTTATTAATGTGAACTACCTACATAACCAATAATCTAAATTGGTCCTCATATGCATGTAGTTCTCCCCTATATGTTGGTTTGTATTTATATCATGAAATATATGCAAATCAAGAACAATGATCATCAAATCATATAACCTATGTGTATCAAGATCAAAGACATGAATGCCCCCAATGTCCATATGGCACACATGGATACCAAGGAGCTAATAGAACATATATAAGTGTTGAAAGTGTTTTTGGATTTTTAAATGTTTTTTTTTTTAATATTTTTAGAATTTTTGAATTTTTTGCTTATGTGATATATTTACACAAGTGCATAATATTCATTGTGATTTTTAAAGGCTTTCTTTCAATTGTAGCATGGCAGTATACACATTCTCTCTAAAAAAATTAACTATAAATAGACCCAATCAATTTGGTTTAAACTTTCTTTTTTTTCCTTTTTTGCATTGGTATTATTTTATTTTAGTACCAGTTAACCCACATTAAATTCATGTGTTCAAACATTCTTGTTATATGCTCATTTTATACAATCCTAATAGACACATAAGTGCTCAACAACCTATATGCATTTTGCACTCAACTTCCCTAACTAATTCCATCAACTTTTGTAATATTCATTATCTTTGATGATGTCTTTTAGTTAGACATGAAAAGAAGGTATCTCAAGTTCAATCATTAATACGACCTCTATACCATAGATTAAATAATAAGGTGTGGCCTAAATAGGTGTGCGTACACTAGTTTGGTATGTCTATAAAGCTTATAATGTCTATTGGTGCCAATCAATTATGTATCACTCAACTATTTTTCCAAGTATTTTAATAATTATTTTATTGGTTGCCTCTACCTAGCCATTATCTTGTGGGTAATAAGGTGTAGAAAAGGTATGCTTAATATTATATCTACTACAAAATCATCTTACCATCTTATTTTTAAATGATGTTCCAGTATCAAAAATAATGGAAAAAGGTATACTAAAATGAGAAATGATATTGGTCATCATAAACCTTCATATGTCATCTCCTGTGGTAAACTCAAGTGGAATGGCTTCCATCCATTTTGTAAAATATTATGTGGTTGTAATGATAAATTTATGTCTACCAATGGATACTAGATTTACTTTACCTATTAAATCAAATTCTCATAAGGAAAAAGGCCATGGTGAAATAATTGGTTGTAACTCATGTGGTGACACATGATTCAAATTATTATATTTTAGGAATTAAAAACATATTTTTGCATGTTTGATATATTCTTGTTCCATTTTAGGCTAGTAATAACCTTGCCATAATAGTTTTAGAGACATGAAACATCCGCTGAAATGCCCACCACACTCACTATCATCATTTCCAAGAGTGTAGTGCAAGCTTCATCTTTGCTTAAACATCAGAACAATTATCCATCAAAACCTCATTTGAACAAATAATTTCCAAAAATAATATAATAAAATTCTTTGCAATGTAATTTTTGTTTATCATTCCATGTAAAATATTCTGATATATAGGCTCGATAAATAAAATTATAAATGTTAGTGTACCATTATATGTTTATAGTACTATGAGTAACAAAGAAAATGACCAAGGAGTGAATTTTATTGGAATAAATTTAAGGATTTCATAGTTTTTATATTGTGGAATCTATGTAATCATCATCAAAAGTCATCAAGGATGTTGCACTTTCCATAACATCTACATGATGGTTATCTTTATCTGAAATATTATAGATAGAAAATGTGTTAAATGTCTATGTGATTTTATTTACCATTTGTTTATATGGTAAAATATGCTCTTATTTATGTTGGTAATGATTAGTAACTTGATTAACAACCAACTAGGAATCACCAAAAACCTGGATATATCTTATATAAGGATTATGTGTTATGGATAATTTGCTTATCAAGGTCGCATATTCGGTTATATTATTGGTGTAAGAAAAAGCTAATTTATAGGAGAAATTCATGTATTCACCTTCAAGGGTGTAAAATACAATGCCAAAACCCACACTTGTTTGAAATTTTGATCCATCAAATAACATTGTCCATGTTACATCCCGATTTCCTCATTAACCTTGATTTAATCATTAAATTGATATTAATGTGGTTAATGATGGTTAATTTACTATTGTAATAATTTATTTTCATTTATCTTGATGTATGGATAGATATATAATGATTATTGCATGACTCATCACTTATTGGTTAGTTATATATAAGTTTCATATGTACATTGATCATGCTAATTCGGTACTATTATGTTTCAGTAGCATTTTATTTATTACTATTGATATAAGATAATTACCATTTGTATTTGTTAAGGTGGATGCATGAGATAGTCCACTCTCTAGATAGCTATGGATGGAGAGTATCATCAGAGAGGGTACAATAGATGACTATTTTGGAGGTACAAAGATTCGACAAGGAACCTTGCACACACCACATAGTATAGTTAAATGCATGTTGTTTATGAGTTTATGGTTACATGTTTGCTCTAATCTTAGTTACATTTAGTTATTTCATGTTTCATAAATACAGACTAGTTTTGATGTATGATTAGATGCAAATATTAATATTTTATAATTGTGAGTGTTCTTTATGATTGTGATGTTTATGTTGTTATAGAATATCATAGTTATAATTATATTTTAGATGACTTTACTATGTGTATTTTTGACTAAATGATTAACTTTCTATAGAAAACTCCTTACTCTATCGAGTACCTGTAAACAATCAATAAGAAAGCTTATCATCAAAAAAAGATTACAATTGACATGGATATAGATTATTGTTTGTACTTTATTAAATAAAGTTGATTATTTAAACATTAAAAAAACCTAAGTAATAGGTGAATGATATTTTTGGGGTATCCATGGTAATATTGTTTGTAACACCCAAAAAGGTGTTAAATTAAACATAAACTTTTGAAATATTTAGTCATTATTCTAATATAATTTTAATTTTCAATTAATTATTACATTGTTTGACATTTGGTTGTCAACCCTAAATTTGGGGATGGCTATCATTATGTTTTGGATCAGTTGAGCCATGCATAGTGCAAACTAGGGTTTGACTATGGAAGTTTTGTGGAGATTGCATGATGATTGTGTTGTTTTTGGGTTGAGACTATGAGATGTCAATCATGTCAATAAATTATAGTGTTAATGGTGAGTCTTTATTGAGATTATATTATGGATAAGGGTTTGCCATGAAATCAATAGTTTCTAGTGGTATGCAAATAGTAGAGGATATGATAAAATATGTAGATTTTTTTGAGATAAAAACAAGCAGTGGTTAATATAAAAGCATAGAGGAAAAGAAGAATGGTTTGGTGAAGGTAAGGTTTATAGTATCCATCAAAGGCATATTAATGAGTTAGAGTTTGTTCTTTAAATTACCTTACATAGCTAGGTTGATGTTAATGTTTGGGTACTGTTGAATATTTAGAACATCTACTATGATGTTTTACTAAAATTGTGTAAACTATAAAAAAAAATCAGGGATTTAACCCTGTGAAAGGAGAAATATATCCATATAATTGAATCCCTTATTTAAATTAGGTATAGCATGAACATAGTTATTTTAGGTAAAATTGTGTAAACTATAAAAAAAATCAGGGATTTAACCATGTGAAAGGAGAAATATATCCATATAATTGAATCCCTTATTCAAATTAGTTATAGCATGAACATGGTTATAATGACTATCTAGATTCATTTGGGTGTGTTTGTTTATTTTGTAAACTATAGTAATGGCTTAGTCATAGAACACTAGCAGACACCTATAGGTTTCCATTTTGATCACATGAATATACATCAATATAAAGGAATAAGATACAAGGTTTTTGTGTTTAATTTACCCTATTTATAAATGTGTGTTGATTGTGAGTAAGTTTTGAGACCGTAGAACTAGTTTTATTATTTTATAGATTCTTTAACTAGTCTCAGTCATTTATAATATTTTTAATAGACTAGTTATGTCTTACAGTTTTAAATGGGACAACATGGATGTTTAATCCATGGATTCAAATTCATGTTGAAGGTCAATTTCAACCTCAACATACTCTTAACATGGTTGTGTAAGAACTATTTTAGTTGGTAGCGGGTGTAATAATATCCTAGTGTTGAATGGTTTTTCATAGACTTATTGTACCATATGGTACACTTCAAGGTAGTTAGATTTGGTGTTTCTATGATTTAATGCATTCTTGATTAGATCTTTTCATTCATAAGGAAAAGAAGTGTCATTTTGGTGTATATGTGAATTATGTTTGGTTAGAATTAATTGGGTTGTTCATATAAATAATGTGGAAAGTAACTATGTGATTAATGGTTTTAATGCTTTCATAGGCATAAAATTTAGGTACAATAGTTTAATGTTATAAGTTGAGATGAAAAAGTTTTAAAATAATTATTTTGTAAATAACCTATTTTTTATTATACATAAAGTTAACATTTTCTTAAGTTAAGAACTCAGTAAGAAGGGTAAACTCAGAAACATAGGTATAAGGTCGATGCATAAAGTTGGGGGAAAAAAATTATGACATTCCCCCAGCTTTCAAATTTTTATTACGAAGAGTGTATGCCCTTTTTTTTAATTTTATAGGCTTAAGTTTTTGCCTAAGCTTCAAGGGTGTACGCCTTTGCGAAATCAAAGGGCATACTCCCTTTGTAAATCATAAAAGGTGTATGCCCTATATCTTTTTTATTTTTTTCTGCAAGCAAATTCATGGCCATTATTTTTTTCCCTTTCTCCTCTCATTGTATGTCAAATTCAAATTCACGTACTCACTTTGGAGTTTCATCCCACTAACATGATTCAACATTTGGGTTATTACAGATCACGTATATTGATTTTTAGATTTTAATTTTTTTATTTATATCTATATTTATTTATTCAAGTAGAGTTTTGAATTTAGGTTTGCATTAGATTCTCTCACATTGCCTTAAAAGACTCATATTTTTATTTAAAGTTAGACACACAACTTCAATGAATCCATTACATGAATAAAATGTTAGAAAAAACCCCAAACAATTTGATTTTGCATAAGAATAAGTTCAATTGTATGAGTAATACAATTCAAAATGTCAAGAATTATAAATAATCATCAATTGTTTGGGTCACTCTTTAGTTGTAAGTGTACACATTTCACTTGCCAATACACTAGAGACTATTTTTAATGAGGTGGTAAATGTAACTTCACAACTTGATGGAATGTTGCATTGAAGAGAGACCATAAAATAATTTTATTCTGACAAATTGTCATATAATTATATTAAGAAAAAAATCACAAAAGAAGTTGTGTGTAATTTATTTGTTAAGCCTGGAACCAACCAACCTCCACCAAAAAATTTCAAACACATTAATATTGATTGGTGTTTTCATGAGGAGATGAAAAATAACTTTTGGGATAGGTGGTGGAGGTGTTTGATGAGCCTTCATACAATAATAATGAGGCTCCATTATAATTTTTGAGAAAATTATATAATGAGTTTTTATTACAATAAATTCCAAACTATTTTAACATGAAGGCCTCCCAAGGTTCGGGAGGTGGGTCTTTATTTGATAGGCCTAGTGTTAGGCGAGACCAAAACCATCATAATCAAGCTCAAAGAAATAGACAGATACTATAACATGCCTTTATTCCTAAAATTTTGCATCATAACTTATAGATGGACACCCTTGAGGTAGTTATAAGTCTGACATAAGTTATAACTGAGCATGGTATGCATACTTTGAAAACTTATACTCAACCTATAGGTGGTTCTAGTGGTAGTGGTGGTGTTGGTGTTATTGGTAATAATGGTAGCGGTAGTGGTGATAGTGGTTTTGGTGGTGTTGGTATAGGTGCTAGTGTCTTTCCTCCTACTCATGTTATAGTTTATGTGCATTATTACACATCATGTGAGAGAATGTGTATGGGACCTCTCATTCAGGTGTGACATACACATAGTATATTTATGGAGACTAGCATGCTAGAGCATACAACATTTATATATGCTTTAGTAGTGCATAACACTAGCATGCTAGATCATATACCAATTGTATATGCTTCAAAAATGCATAACACTATCACGCCAGACATTATGTGAGATGTATTAGCTTCATCGACTCTTATCAGGATATGTCAGGGTCTTGTTGTATAAGAGTTATTGACTCTATCATATGTGTTTGATACATAGGTTTAATTTTAATTATACTTTGTTTATGTTTGTGAAAAATATTGTGTTTATTTTTTATTATGTGTTTACTTAATTGACTAATTTATTTGACTGAACTTGTTATTTGTTGATTGTATATATGATTGGTGATATTTTGGGTATCTCAACAGATCTTGACTCTATTGTAGAGGCCACAATTGTCATGGGTTGACCTTATACATAAGTTTGGAAACTTTTTAATTACATATTTATTCATGTGCATGTTTATTGTCCTTTGAATAAAAACTATGTTTTAAGATATATATTATAGTCATATATTTTTATCTTGTTCATTAGATTCACACATTATTCATTTATTGGTTTTATATATGATGAAGGATGCTATGATCACCTCTCATGGATGACAAAAAGGTTTTTTTGATGTTGTGGCTACATTGAAGAATTCACTATCTTCGCAGTAGGTCATGATTTAGGGATGGAAATTGGTGAAAACAAATAGTAAAATTGTTTTTAGCCTTAAGTAATGATATTTTATGTCATATTTACATATTTGTATGCACATATAGATTTAAAAATATATGTATGTTCCATAGGATTCCCCATCATAGGTGTATATGCAATCTCATATCCCCAGACAACCATTTAGATGAAATATAGTGAGTGTAGAATTATTTTACAAAATTTTATTCTTGAAAAATTTATCAAATTTTCAATATAAAAATTTAATGTATTAATTTGTATATTTCATATGTTGTGTAGACACAACAATTTTCACCAGTTGACGATGAAATAATGGATGACTCACATGCTGAGAGGAGAGTCTCTCCTCATATTGAGGTGTCCAACACCCCTGAATCTACGTCTATGCTAACAAAGTGAAATTTATTTTAAGGAAATGAGGAGTAAGAGAGCTAGATGTTGTGATATGGGTCTAATTTTAGGCACAATCAATTTTGTATGCCGAGATGGCCCACATTGTATGCTTATATGGTGCATTTTGTCTATGTACATGTTATGGTCTATATTTTTTCTTGATATATGTTATATTATTTATGTTAAATTATGACATAAAACTTTGTATGTATCACATATATACTATTGACAATATGATTCCTTTACTTATGTGTATTTTCTATTTTGATCATTTAATCTTTACACATATTATTGGTTAATGATCATTATTACTTCATATGGGGTTTAAAAAATTCACATTATTCTCTAAGTAAGGTGCTTCATCATTATGTATAGCTTACATTTACATGTTTTTACTTATTTCAATTACATATCAATTTGTAATTGTGATGTAAGTGGACTTGAGATCAATTTCATGGTATTATAAAGTGTACTTGATCATAATTGTTAGGAGGTCTAGTGATGCACTTATGTATGTTTTTATGCTTTCTTATCATAACGTGGTTCTCAATGTACTCTTGATGTGCCTCATGTAGTCTTTGAATTCTTTAGGATTAGATGATATGTCATCATCGTAAGTATTATTTATTTGTTGCACAAAATCTATCCTATGTAAGGCCTCGGTAAAAGATTCTTTAATATCACAACTTATCATGTTGTCTGCATTGTTATGCTTCATATGGGATTTTAAGTCTTCAAGCTTAGATGATATGTCATAATCATAAGTATTCTTTATTTGTTACATGAGATCTAGCCTATGAATGGCCTTGGTAAAATATTATTGAAAATCACAGCATATCATGTTGTTTTATAATTATAAATGTGTTATTTCTTTAACGATTCAAGGAATTTTAATCCATCTCATATCATGCTTTAATTACCATGGTGTATACATTTTCTTGGTTTTTTTCCACTATTATGTACAAGATTGGCATACATGTTTTTTCTCTCCCTAATCCATTCTTAGGAAAAGTCACTACACGCTATTATTTTATAATTGAAACTCAAACTCTAGTAATCAAATGGTTTATTCGTCTCTTAATCTAGTTTAATAAATAATACAACTTTCTTTGATTGATTTTTCTTGTTTATCATTTTATGGGAAATGAATATCAATAATTTTTTTGATACAATTTTATCAATATCTAATCCAGTTCAAGCACTCGTAAAAAATAATATTTCATTTAAAATTTAAATTTATTTTACTTTCTTGATCAGAAATTTTTATAGCTTTATAATGTTTAGTACATATCTTACAAAAAAAATTCATGAATTGTTCCTTTCACTTTCATCATCTAGGAAAGGGTTTGCAAGATGTTTTATTTACAAGCACATGATAGATTTTTTAACACCATTTTTGTTGGGACCCCATGACCAAATGTGGCCCCATAACCATTAAAACATCATATTGGTGTAAGTCACGGCTCAAGCCACTCTTCAAAATAATTTTCCTATATCTATGATTTGAGGGACTGAGAAGTTGCACACACCAAGAAACTTAATTTCTTCTAACTCTCTAATTTCAGAAGTGTTAAAAATTTTCCACATGGTGGCACATACACAAGTGTGTTTTTATTGTGTTTTTGGTAATAAATAGCTATCATATATTCAAGTTGTTTGACCTATACAACTTACCTTTCATGTTTTAGGGAATTCAAAAGCTTTAGACAAACCATCAGATCCTCCTCCAACTTTGGTCATGTATTTCAACATAACCATGAGGGATAGAAATAATCCATCAACTCTTAAACGTGCATAGACAAGTCCTCTAAGAAAGTTTGAGAGGATTTTATCTAACTTGAGATAGATGAGATACAGTGAAGAGGTTTCTCTTGTGACCAAATTTCTTAGAATGAGTCAAAAGTTAGTCAGTGGGGTCATATATTCAGACTCATCATCCCAATCAATGAACCATCTATGCATACACATATGAATAGGAATTTTAAGTCAAAAACATCCATTGTTCAGTCTTGGTCAGGCTCTAGGAGCAAAAATTATAGTTGGTTGAAGGCATCTTTTAAGAGACTTCACTCATCCCTAAATGTGCAAAATGAGCAAACTTCCATCGAGCATTGCAACATAACCATGACGGATATATATGAGACATCAGATCCTCCACATGAAAGTATGAGTCCTCTAAGAAAATCTAGGAGTATATTATGTAACTTGAGATAGACAAGACATGGCAATGAGGTTTCTCTCATAGCTAAATCTCTCAGAATAGAACAAAAGTTGGTTAGTAGGGGCCATATATTTTGATTCATCATCCCAATGGATAAACCATCTATGTAAACACATCCAATATAATTTTTAAGGCTAGAATAGTCATAATTCGATCTCAATCAGGCCTCAAGAATAAAAGTTACTATTGATCAGAGGCATCCCTTAAGAGAATTCACTCATCTCTAAGTGTGCAGAATGAGAATACTTCCATTGAACATTATAGCATAACTGTGAGGGATATAGATGAGTCATAAGCTCTTCCACATGAACAAATAACTCATCTTAGAGATTTAGAGAGGATTTTATCTAACTCAATATATATGACACATGGAAATGAGGTTTCTCTCATTGCCAAATCTCTTAGAACGGGCCAAAAGTTGGTCAATATGAGATGTATATTCTAATTTGTCAACCTAATAGATTAACTATCTATGTAAACACATCTAAATATGGATTTTAAGTTGAGAATGACCATTATCTGGTCTCAGATGGGCCTCAAAATCAAAAAAATTAGTTGGTCAGAGGCATCCCTTAAGAATATTCACTCATCCCTAAGTGTGCAAAATAAGTAAACTTTCATCAAGTGTTAAAACATAACCATGAGGGATAAAAATGATCCATAAGCTCCTACACATGCATAAATGAGTCTGATAATAAATCCTAAGAGTATTTTAAGTAACTTAATATGGATGAGATGTGGGAATGAGATTTCTCTCATGGTTAAATGTCTCATAATGGGCCAAAAGTTAGTTAGTAGGGGTTGTATATTCTGACTCGACAGCCCAATCGATAAACCATCTATGTGAACATGTTTGGATAGGCATTTTAAGGTTAGAATTACCTTTGTCTAATATCAATCAGGCCTTGAGAGTGAAATTTACAATGGTCAAAGGTATCGCTTAAGATAATTTACTCATCCCTAAGTGTGAAAAATTAACAAATTTACATTGAGTATTGCAACATAACCATGAGGGATAGAAATAGGACATCAACTCCTAAATATGTATAGACAAGTCCTATAATAAATCCTAAGAGGATTTATCTAACTCGAGAAGGACAAGACATGATAATGAGATTTCTTTCAAGCTAAATCTCTTAGAATAGGTCAAAAGTTAGTTATTGGGGGTTGTATATTTTGACTCATCAACCCAAACGATGAATTATCTATACAAACACATCTAGATAGGAATTTTGAGGCTATAATATCCATTATCTATTTTTGGTTAGGCCTCAGAGTGAAAGTTATAGTTGGTCAGAGGCATCCCTTAAAAGAATTCACTCATCCCTAAGTGTGCAAAATGAGAAAAAATTTGTCAAGAATTGTAGTATAACCATGAGCATTAGAGATGAGCATTAGCTCCTACACATGAATGGATGAGTCCTTTAAGAAAATCCAAGAGGATTTTATCTAACTTGAGATGGATGAGACATGGAAATGAGGTTTCTCTCATGGATAAATCTCTTAGAATAGACCAAAAGTTGGTCAGCAGAGGTCATATATTCTAAATCATCAATCCAATTGATAAACCATCTATGCAAACACATTCAAATATGATTTTTAGGTTTATAACAACATTTTTTCAATATTTATCAATCCCTAGAAGAAAAATTTATAGTTTGTTAGAGGCATCTTTAAGAGAATTCACTTGTCCTTGAGTGTGCCAAACGAGCAAACTTTTATCAAGTATTGCAGCAAACCATAAGGGTTAGAGATGAGTCATCAGTTATTACAAGTGCATATATGAGTCCTCTAATAAATATTAAGAGTATTTTATCTAACTGAAGATGGATGATATGTAGCAATGAGGTTTATCTCACAGCCAAATCTCTTAGAACAGGGCAAAATTTGGTCAGTGAAAGTCATATATTCTGACTCATCAGTCCAATCGATGAACTATTTACACAGACATATCTGGGTCAACATTTTAAAGAAATAATGGTCATTATTTGGTCTCAATTGGGTCTTGTAAGTGAAATTTATAGTTGGTCATTGGCATCCCTTAAGATAATTCACTCATCCCTAAGTGTGAAAAATGAGCAAACTTTTATCGAGCATTGTAGCATAACTATGAGGGTTAGAAATGAGTCATCAACTCTTACACATGCATGAATGATTACTCTAATAAATTTTAGTAGGATTTTATCTAACTCAATATGGATGAGATGTGATAATGAGGTTTTTCTCATGGCCAAATTTCTCAGAATAGGTCAAAAGTTGGTCAGTGGGGGCCATATATTCTGACTCATCATCCCAATCAATAAACCATCTACGTGAACACATTCAAATAGGCATTTTAAGGCTAAAACAACCTTTGGTGAATCTTGATCAGGCTTTGAAAACAAAATTTGCATTGGTTGGAAGCATCCCTTAAGAGAATTCACTCATCCTTGAGTGTGCAAAATGAACAAACATTCATCGATCATTGTAGCATAAACAAGAGGTCTAAATATGATCTATCATCTCTTACACATGCATGGGTGATTATTATAAGAAATACTAGGAGGATTTTATGTAACTTGAGACATACGATATGTGGTAATGAGGTTTTTATCATGGCCAAATCTCTTAGAATAAACCAAAAGTTGGTTAGCATGGGTCATATATTCTAACTCATCAACCCAATCGATGAACCATCTATGTGAACACATCTAGATAGTTTTTTTAAGGTTAGAATGGCCTTTATACAGTCTTGATTGGGCCCCAAAATTGAAATTTGTAATTGGTTAGAGTCATCCCTTAATAGAATTCACTCATCCCTGAGTGTGCAAAATGAGCAAACTTTCATCAAATGTTACATCATAACCATAAGGGATAGAGGTGAGTCATTAAATCATACACATGCACAGATGAGTCTTATAAGAAATCTTGAGAGTTTTATCTAACTTAAGATAGATTAGATGCGGTAATGAGATTTCTCTCGTAGCCAAATCTCTTAGAATGGGTCAAAAGTTAATCAATAAGAGTCATATATTTTGACTCATCAACCCAATTTGAGGAACCATTTACATGGACATGTTCAAATAAGTGTTTTAAGGATATAATGATCATTGTCTAGTCTCAATCAGCCTACAGGAGTGAAGGTTGTAGTTGATCAGAGACATCACTTAAGATAATCCACTCATCTCTGAGTATGCAAAATGAGAAAACTTCTAACATGAATTTTAAGAGAATCGTGAGGGATAGAGATAAATCCTCAACTCCTACACATATAAAAACAAGTATTCTAAGAGAGGCTAGGAGGATTTTATCTAACTCAAGATGGAAAAAATATGGTAATAAGGTTTTTTTCATAGCCAAATCTCTCAAAATGGGCCAAAAATTGGTCAATAAGGGTCATATAGTCTGACTCATCAACCCAATTGATTAACCATATATAAAGACACCTCTAAATAGGAATTTTAAGGCTAGAATGACCATTTTCCATTCTTAGTTGGGCCCTGGGAGCAAAGGTTATAGTTGATTGGAGGCATCCCTTAAGAGAATCCACTTGTCTCTGAGTGTGCAAAATGAGTGAACTTTCAATGCACATTGTAGGAGAACCATGAGGGATAAATATGAACCATCAACTCTTATATGTGTAAATATGAGTCTTATAAGATATTTAAGGAGTATTTTATCTAATTCAAGATGGATGAGACATGATAATTAGGTATATCTTGTAGTTAAATCTCTCAGAACATGCCAAAAGTTGGTCAGTGGGGGCCATAAGTCTGACTCATCAACCCAAGAAATGAGCCATCTATGTAAACACCTATGAATATTAATTTAAAGGATATAATGACCATTGTCTATCCTGGGTTTTTCCCTAGGAGTGAAGGTTGCAACTGATTAGAGGCATCTCTTAAGAGAATCCACTCATCTCTGAGTGTGTAAAATGAGCAAACTTATGTCATGCATTGTAGGAGAACCATGAGGGATAGAAACAAAATTTCATCTCCTACGTATGCATGAACAAGTCCTCTAAGATATCTTAGGAGGATTATATTTAACTTGAGATGAATGAGATGTGGAAATGGGGTTTCTCTCTAAGTTAAATCTCTTAGAATAGACTAAAAGCTGGTGAGTGGGGGTCGTATAATCTGACTCATCAACCTAATCAATGAAATATTTATGTGAACTCCTCTAGATAGGTATTTTAAGGGTAGAATGACCATTGTTCAGTCTTGATCAGGCCTAAAAACAAAGGTTATAGTTGATTAGAGGCATCCCTTAAGAGAATCTACTTTTCAGGGCTATAGATGAACCATCAGATCCTACACATGTATGAATGAGTCCTCTAAGAGAACATAGATAAGAATTTTTTTTTTTTCCTTAAAAGGAGAAATAAAGAGAAAGTGGAAAACGATTTTCTTAAGGTAGATAAAATAAATATGAATTATTTTTTTGGCTTTTCTTCTTTCCAAAAGACAATCTTTTCTACTCATGGCACCAACCACATGAAGCTGGAAGTTCATCTAGTATTACTAACCTACCTTAAAATTATTAGTAAAAATGTAAATAGAAATAAACACATAATGATGAAATAGTTGAAAATTAAAATATAGTAAATCAAATAACTTTACTATATTAATTTAAAACACTAGATAAACTTACTAATTAAATCCAGTGTACCTTCAAGATTAGCTTTGTTTGTAAGCATTTGAAGAATCACTCCATGGTCAGATTCATGCACTTTCCACAAAGTTATATTGTGAGTCTTTCCATGATATTTAATCATTTAAATATTAATATCAATAACTAGGTTTGAATAATGAAGCACTACTTTGTGTGTTTCAAAATCTTTAAATAACAATTATTATTTTTTTTTATGATAGTACCTATGAATTTAGGTTCTAGTAACCATTATGGATCTAGTAAGATAAATTATCTCTTCTCCATCCATAACATTTTTGGTTAATATTTTTTGCCTCTACACAATAAAATAAGTAGTAGTTTGCTCCCTCATCAGTGTCCTCAAGTGCAATGAGTGCAAAAGCATGCCTTGCATTTAAAGAATAATCAAATTGTAAGCACATATAAAAATAAATAAAAATATCCTTAATATCTAACTAAGGTTGTATATTTAATTAAATAATAAATTGTACTCGGTTGCACAAGATCTAATATGTGTTCAAAGTCAACTGATGATACCATTTCATAATCTATCAATTATTATAGTGAATGGCTACTCTCTACAGATGATATGGATCTACAATACCATTCATCAAGCCATTTTTTTGACTCACATTCATTCCAATTAAATTCCATACATGGGGAATAAAAGTATGCCATATCCCTATTATAAATAGTGCATGAACTTGAATTTAAGCTTTGAATGAAGTGGATAATTCTTGATCCAAGTACTGTAATGTAATCTTCATACATTGCCTTATATTGTTCCTCTATTAACTAAAATAAATTTTGTACATGAGAATGTTTACCAATCCATGACAAATATTTTTATTACACCAAGTCACAATACTTGTAGCATTGATGAAATTATCACCATCCTTGTGCTTTATCTACTCTCTTTTAAGGGTTTTTTTTACACATGCACCTGCACCATCATGTTCCCCTTTTCCATGCCCATCCTCAAAGAATATCCAAAAATGTTCAATGTCATTATTATTATGCATTATGCTTAACTAGTAAAACATTTGAGAATACTTAAACTGCCCTACACAATTGTCTAACCAATTGTAGTGTGTATCAAACATGGTTTATCTTGCATTCATATTTATATAAAATATCTCAAAACAACCTATTGAGGTCAACATACACCTATTTCTAAAAAATGGGGACCCATGTGTCAAATTATATAAATTTATACCTTAAAATTAAAGATCCACTTGATCAAAGTGTCATTAGCATGATTTCACATTATTTTTATTTGAAGATTATCTACACCATGGTCCGATTGACTTATTTGTTCATGGTTCTGGTTTAATCTTATCTAAAGTGATAACATTAGATATTTGTGTTTCAAGTTTCAAGTTTAATGGAGCTTATTTGGGAATGAACATGCATAGGGTTTTGTGCTTTAATGTTAAATTGATCTTTTACTAACCTTGGTCTATAATTGTTTAATTAAATTCATGTTTGAATTTTTAAAACCCTAGCCTAATGTTTTACATGGACCTTTTAATTCAAATTTAAATTTTGTGAGATTTTTTTATTTAAATTTAAGTGGGAACAAATTAATCATACCATGGACTTAATTTAATTTTTATCCTAAGGTTTGGTCATGGCTTTCAACACAACTAAACCTTAGGCTAAAAATCCTACATTTGGTCTCTTTTATGTCCCGTGATCCATTTATTCCCTTCTATCCTAGTTTGGTCTAAATAATTACATGGTCCCTTTATTAGATGGTTTATCCTAAAGTCCTATCATAAGGTTTATCATATTTATTAATACGATAAAAACCTTAGGCTAAAACTTTACATTGTATTTTTCTTGTTTATGGGGTTTTTTTGTTTTAGGTTACTAAAGTTGATCCAAAGTCTTTATACCTTAGTCCCTTTTAATTCATGGGGTCCTCTTTTAATATGTTTATAACTTATCTTAAATATTTTATCTCAATTCCTTTATATATGCTCTCAAATTCAACTTTCGTTCTTATTTGCAGGATCAACGATCCACATTTTCTCATACTAGATGGATTCAACAGAGTGTGATAAGTATTGAAAAGTTAAACCCTAACCAAAGAGTTAAAACTTGAGCATTTTCTTGATATCTATGGTCCACATGAGACTAGTACAATTGATCAAATGATGCATGAGATGTTGAATTATCAAAGGTTATATGGAGCTCCACGGGGGTGATAAGTGACACCATCATGGGAGCCCAGTACAAAGATCAAATGATGTGTGAGAGCCTAGTACAAAGAGGATATAAGCACCAAACAGTCACCACATGGCACACATAAGAAATAGGATGAGCCCAGAAATGAAAAGTGTTAATCTTGGCAAACAATCTTAAAGATGTGTTTAAAATTTATGCTCGTATGTCTATTAATGATGTTCACACAGATGTCAAATGACAGTTATACAAATATCAAATTCAATATAGAAATATCCCTATGGACGTGTTTAAAATTAATGATCATCTACCCATTAATGACATTCATTTGAATTTTAAATGACAGTTATGAGGATGTCAATTTTAAGATAGCTGGTTGGATCTAAATAATTTAAAGATCTATGATCCACATTGATTCGTACAAAAGGAATGAATGGTGCAAGATAAAGGCAAGAATTTTAAAAGATGATGGTCATTTTATTTTTGAATGTTTATGAAAAAAGTACCATGAAGGTGCCACATAAGTAGAAAGAAATTAAACTAAAGATTTAATGGATCAGGTGGTGTCAAGGTATAACAGCTCAATCCAAGTAAATTCAAGGGCATGAGGTTTGTGATTTAAGCTCAAGGAAACCATTTAAGCATTTTTCAAACCTATAAAAATGCCTTGGTGAGCTGAGGACCATAACCAAACCTTGTGAGTTTTATGATTGACTCAAAGGGAGCAGAATTATCACCTATGTAAATATAAGTTGAGCTAGAGTCCATTAGTAAGTAGTTTAAAAGGATTTGAAGCAATGATGGACAACCTCTCCTATATCCTTGAGTGACTTGGAGATATAATAGTTCATGTATTAGGTAACATCAAAAAGTAATGAAAACCCTACAGTAGTAATGAAGCACTTCATTAGTTAAAGGGTTCTCAAAGTAAAAATATTCCTTCTGTGGCTAAACCTTATCTATTTTAAAAGTGGAATATTATGTTTACAAAAGTATGTGTGGTTTATAAAACACTGTCTATAGATCAGTCCATTAGGAAAGTCTAGTGTATTTCTAGAACATTTGTGGAAAGGATAGTTGTCCCTACACTTGTATGTTTTTCATTAGTTAGGACTAATCGACATACCACCTTGATCATTCTATAAAAGGGTATTGTCAATTGTTAAAATGGAGGGAGTTCTTAAATCCAAATTAATTTATAAACTTAGAGCAATTAATATAAGGAATTCTACAAAGATTGTCTATTATTTACTTGTGTTCATTGTTATCATGGCTTCTTTCTCACTTGTTTATTCTGACTTCCATATTTGAATGGTTCTTATGAATTTTTAGTGTGCACCTTTAACTACAAAGTGTTTAACTTATGTCAATGCTAGGTTGACTGAAATTTCTCATGTTCATTTCATTTATTTTACTCTTCGTGCATTTGGACTAATGTTATTTTTTTTGCAGGGGTAAATCTTTAAAGTGAATCAGGTTCTTATTTGCATTATTTTCACCTTTCTTAGAAGCTTACCTGATATATGATAGGATTTGATCTTATGTTATTTCATGTTATAGATTGATTAAGTGTATGTCTAAATGATATTTAAAATTTATCATGATGTTTTTAATGAAGATCAACAATATCTCTTTTCTTTCCTACCCTTTTGCTCCTTTTTAAACTAGATCACTTTTGTTTAGTCTGTCATTATAAATATCCATTTTAGATTAATTCTTGATCATAATTCACTATTTTTAGCATAGATACTTCATATTTTGATAGATCTATTATTTCGTCATGATGGCTCCCATCCACAAACATTATAAATATTGTGAAAAAGTCACTTGTTTTGCCTCTATTCTATCAGAGATAATAGGATTATCACAACCTACAATTCATGCATTGAGTTCTTAAAAATTCTAAAAGAATAAGTGTTTTTAAATAGTCTATGCACCTATGGTGCATATTTAAACATCAATAGGAGGAGTTTTGTAGTTCATGATTTTAATCATTAACACAAACTTGGACAAACTCTAGAGAATGTGATTTATCATCTCTTATATAAAAGTGGTACTCCTTCAAAATATTTATGTTATCATTTATGCTATCAAGTACATATCTGAATATAATATGAATAAAAATTCTAACTTGAAATGATTATAGTATTGAGATTGAGCCTCATTCTATGGTTGTAGTGTGTAGTTCTCAGCAAAGTCCACAATCAAAATAATGATGTCAACCGGGAAGTTGTCCTTGCATACCTTGAATTGATTATCCAATCATTTTGATTTGTGTATGTATTTCATATTGGTAGATAATATTCTTCTTGAATTCAAACATGAAATTAGATACATAAACTTTGGTCAAAACCAATTCTCATCTTGATGACTCTTTTCCATCTTTTAACACATACTTTACATATTTGAACTTTTTATAATCAACTAGTTGCTTTCCAAGTTCATGTGAAATATTTTTATGTATAAAACTTATAAACTTTGACAAACCACCATAACTATTACATGTTCCATCTAAACATTGTTTGGCAAAAAACATTGTCCTTTAGGTCTTTGACAGAAAAGATCTTGGATTAATTCTCTTGATGTTTTAGGTGGGGAAGACACCATACATTCCTCCAAAATATTGTCAGTATGTAAAGTATAATGTATATGATGAAAACTATCAAAATATATAATAAATTCAACATGTACCCTACAATAATATGTGGTGCATGTTTGGTTGATTTTAACATAGAAAGGCTTGCACATCTCAAATGACCTTTAGTTAATTATCAATTGTCCATTAAATTTTTCAATAATTCTTTTATAAAATTTTATTTGGGTCATGTCTAATAAATTCTTTACCATTATACTATTTCTTCCCTCCATGTTGAATTTTCTTAACCCCAAATTATGCATCACACAGGGTATTTTTTTGCATTTTCATTAATTAAAAAAATAGTTGATATCATTTTGTATGGGTTTTATTCTCAAATGTGTAGTCCCATACACGTTGAGCATGATGTTGAACTGATATTTTTGACATTTTACCTTCCATAGGTTCTATTATTTTTTCATCTATTTTAATGAAATACCTTGGTGTTTGTCTTATCATCCTTGGAGGTATGGGTGTAGGAGCTATATTTTACATTAAATTGAGTGGCATTACCACTTCAACCATAGTAGGGATAGTAGAGAGTTGACTATCTACATTAGACCTTACAAGTAAAGTAAATTCCTCTTCATTAGAAAACACATGATTTGAGGTCATTATTTGATGTTGATTATCATCCTACTCAAAAATTTCATTATGAATGGATTTTTTATTATATTATGTTTGTCCATATGTTTCATCACTCATTACAAATCTATTACTTACATGTTCTAAATTTTGAATTCATCATTCAACAAAAATTGATTGGGTTATCTTATCTCATTTGAAGACATTTCTAAACTAAATTCTATAGAATTGGACATGTTATTCTCATTTGAAATATTATCTGGTGTAGAGGAAACACCTTCACCTTGTTTAGAAGCCCTTATGGATGCTCTCTTATCTGATTATCTTTTTCTTTATTTTTCTCTTTTCTCTTCAATTTCCTCATGTGTTAGTTCTTTGATTGGTCTTTATAAATGACCTCATAACCTCATTATTTATCTTTACCAAAATAAGACAATTATACATTTAAACTTGAAGAATTTATAGTGATTCAAATAAAGTGAATGAATAATTTACAAAATTCACATAGTTACAACATAAAAACCAGTTTATAATTTGTAAATAATAAAACAAATGAGTAATTTTCATGGGAAAGGCAAGAGAAATTCATGAGTCACAAAGGGCATGTGTGTTTTTGAAAGCACACACGCCCTTTTGTGATCCACAAAAAAATGGGCAAAAATAATTAATGAGGAAAAAGTTAGTTTACAATGGGCGTAGTTTAAAACTTTTTTTGTCATTTTCCCTTCAAATTTTCCTTGGATTTAGGCCTAGGGGGTCCCAAACCTGGTCCAAACTCTGTTATTAACTAGTCAAAGAGATTTCTAAAAAAAATAAGAGTTTTTTCCATCTTTGTCGACACATCTGATCAGGAGCTTTTATTATTTTTAAAATATATATATGGATTTGTAGAAGGGAAAGCTATTTTTAGAATATATAATTTTTTTAATGTTATAATATTATTTATAATTATTACTTAATTTATACATAACATACCTCAATATAGACTATATACATATCATCATCACAAATTCCATTATAACTTTTTGAATATTAATTGAACGCTTATAAAACTTATATCTCAACAATATGCACATTGTCAATTATGTTTTTAAAAAAAATCATGAAATTAAGGTCAAAAAGTTGTGTTCGTACACTTGCACTTTCAATTTTCTAGTTGTCTTAACTTCTAAAATTATTTAAAAATTATATATAAAATAAAAAAATTAATAAAAAATATTTTCAATAATATTTAACATTTCACTTATCCATATATAAAGTTTCATACAAAAATTCATTCACTTACTCAAAAAAAGTGTGTTCATACACATGCAATCTCTTTATCTTTTCATAAAAATAACCAATTTATTGTTGTGAATATATATATTTTGCATATTTTTATCATCTGAATATTGAAAAAAAATATATATATAAAAACTACATTTAAAATTCCACAATTCATGTTCTTATGTCATTATTAAATTATTTTTCAAAATATCTCTAACATTCTCTTCAAGTTTAACTATTGTTATTATTTTTTAAAAGTGTCACTTTATACCCCTTTTATCCCCCATTATCCTGCATCTACTCTACATACATGTGTGTGTGTTTATGAATTATTAATAAAGAGCATATTTATGTCCATATGTGTAACTCATAAACACGTATGTGTGTGTGTGTGTCTGTCTTTATGAATTATTCATAAAAAGAATATTTATGTCCATATGTGTAACTCGTGTGTGTGTGTGTGTGTGTGTGTGTGTGTGTGTGTGTGTGTGTGTGTGTGTGTTTTACACATATGAACATAAATATTCTCTTTATGAATAATTCATAAAGATAGACATACACACTCATACGTGTTTATGAGTTACACATATGGATATAAATATGAGTTTTATATATGTGTGTGTGTGTGTGTGTGTGTGTACACACACACACACACACACACATGTTTATGAGTTACACATATGGACATAAATATGTTGCTTATGAATAATTCATAAAGACATATAATTTACATGTATATTTTTATGAGTTATATATAACTCATAAACATGTATGTGTGTGTGTGTGTGGTATATATAATATGTATATATACATATATGTGTGTATGAGTTATTTATAATATGTATATATACATATATGTGTTTATGAGTTATATATGTGTGTGTGTGTGTGTGTGTGTGTGTGTGTGTGTGTGTGTGTGTGTGTGTTTATGAGTTATATATATATATATATATATGAGTTACACATATGGATATAAATATGAGTTTTATATATGTGTGTGTGTGTGTGTGTGTGTACACACACACACACACACACACACACACACACACACACACACACACACACACACACATACATGTTATATATAATTAATAAACATATATATGTATATATATATATATACATGTATATGAGTTATAAAATAACTCATATTTACACTATATGTATATACATATACATGTTTATGAGTTATTATATATATATATATATATATATATATATATAACATAATTTATAAATATAAACATATATGTGTATATGAGTTATGTAAAATTCATAAACATGTATATGTATATATACATATACATGTTTGATGTGGCAAAAAAACATTATTCATCGGTACTATTCATAGTGATGTGGTGGATGATGCACAAAGGTGATGTGACTTAACATGGTCCATGGAGGATATTTCACATGTAATAAATTTTATGTTGACCTCAATTATGATATTGAGATTAAATCCATATGGGTAGCAAATTTAATGGGTTTAAACTTGGTCAAAAGGAGTTTCCACTAGGTTTTGGAAGCACATGTGGAGTTGGGGGACATCTTTTGAAGATTTCACTTATTAGAGGGGTCAAAATTAAAGTGGATCACATGGTGGAGGAAATTTTACTATTGATAAATATCTATTATAGGTGAAGGAGGTAAAATTTATGGACTTTATTATTTCTCTCTCATTCTATCCTTGTATTTCTATAAATAAATGTATTCCTTTGCCTTGTAATTAGACTAGTTTGGGAAGAAAGCTTGTGTGAAATATTTGAGAGCCTCATTGGCTTGGGATGCTAAGTTTGTATGGGTTTAATGGAATCTTGGTGAATATTATTTAATGGCATGAATCATTGTCATGGCCTTGAGTTGTAATGGTTTATTAATTAAGGAGAATTTTTATGGAGACTATATGTTGAATCTTTGATGTATTTTGTGAGAAATGAGATTGTGTTTTATTGATAATTTGTGAGGATATTAATTAATATTTATTGCTTTTATGAATTAGTTATGTTAAATTTAATGATTTATGGTTTTAGGCCACATCAAGTGGTATCATATCCACATCAACTGATATCAAAGCTACATCAATACACACACACACACACACACACATAAATAAATAAAATTTAAATACATATATCATAACATGTATATGTATATATACATATATGTGTTATGATATATATATATATATATATATATATAACTCATAAATATTGATGTAGCTCTGATATCAATTGATGTGGCTCTGATACCACTTGATGTGGCCTAAAACCATAGCTCACTCACTTTCATATAACTGATTCATAAATACAATAAATATTCATTAATATCCTCACAAAATTTTCAATAAAACACATTTTCATTTCTCACAAAATACATCAAAGATTCAGCGTATAGTCTCCATAACAATTATCCTTAATTCATAAACCATTACAACTCAAGGCCATGCCAATCATGAATACCATTAAACAATATTCACCAAGCTTCCCTTAAACCCATAAAAACTTTGAATCCCAAGATAAGGAGGTTTCTAAATCTTTTAGACAAGCTTTCATCAAACTAGTCTAAATACAAAGCAAGGGAATACATTTATTTATAGAAATACAAGGATAGAATGAGAGGGAAACAAAATAAGTCTAAAAATTTGACATCCTCCACTTAGAATGACTATTAATCAATAGTAAAAATTCCTCCACCATGTGATCCACTTTAGTTTGGACCCCTCAAAAAAGTGGAATCTTTAAAATATGTCCCCCACTCTACATGTGCTTCCAAAACCTAGTGAAAACTCCTTTTAACCAAGTTTAAACCCATTAACTTTGCTCCTCACATGGAATTCATCTCACTCTCATAATGGAGTTCAACATCAACTTTATCACATGTGAAAGATTCTCCATGGTCCATGCTAAGCCACATCACCTTCATTCATCATCCACCACATCACCATGAATAATACCAATGAATAGTGTTGCTTGACTAATATTTTTATGCCATATCAAACACATGTATATATACATATACACGTTTATGAATTTTATATAACTCATATCCATATGTGCGCGCACGTGTGTGTGTGTGTGTGTGTGTTTCTATATGCCATATAAAACACACATATATATGTTTATGAATTTTATATAACTCACATCCACACACACACACACACACACACACACACACATATATACATACACACACATATATATATATAAACATAGACATATATATAACATAACTCATATACATGTATGTGTATATGTTTAAGAGTTATATGTGTGTGTGTTATATAACTTATATTTATACATGTGTGTGTATGTGTGTGTATACACACACACACACACACACACACACACACATGTATAAATATAAGTTATATAACACACACACATATAACTCCTAAACATATACACATACATGTATATGAGTTATGTTATATATATGTATGTGTTTATGTGTGTGTGTGTGTGTATGTGTATATGTTTAAGAGTTATATGTGTGTGTGTTATATAACTTATATTTATACATGAGTGTGTGTGTGTGTGTGTGTGTGTGTATATATATATATATCAAAAACATACATATATATATGTTTATGATATATATATATATACATATATACACACACACACACATGTATAAATATAAGTTATATAACACACAAAAGTGGAATCTTTAAAATATGTCCCCCACTCTACATGTGCTTCCAAAACCTAGTGAAAACTCCTTTTAACCAAGTTTAAACCCATTAACGTTGCTCCTCACATGGAATTCATCTCACTCTCATAATGGAGTTCAACATCAACTTTAGCACATGTGAAAGATTCTCCATGGGCCATGCTAAGCCACATCACCTTCGTTCATCATCCACCACATCACCGTGAATAATACCAATGAATAGTGTTGCTCGACTAATATTTTTATGCCATATCAAACACATGTATATATACATATACACGTTTATGAATTTTATATAACTCATATCCATATGTGTGCGTGTGTGTGTGTGTCTTTCTATATGCCATATCAAACACACACATATATATACATATATATGTTTATGAATTTTATATAACTCATATCCACACACACACACACACACACACACACACACACATACAAATATATATATATATATATATAAACACAGACATATATATAACATAACTCATATACATGTATATGTATATGTTTAAGAGTTATATGTGTGTGTGTTATATAACTTATATTTATACATGTGTGTGTGTGTATGTGTGTGTGTTTGTGTGTGTATGTATTTATGAGTTACATATAACTCATATACATATACATGTTTATGATTTATATATAACTTATAAACATGTATATGTTTATGAGTTATATAGATCATAAACAAATATGTATATGAACTATATATAACTCATAAACACATATATGTATATATGTGTTATAAATAAGTTATATATAACTCATAAACACATATATGTATATATACATATGCATGTTTATAAGTTATATAACTCATATATGTTTTTATGAATTATACATAACTCATAAACATGTATATGTGTATTATATTTATCTTTTTGAATTATTTATAAACATATTTATGTCCATATATGTAACTCATAAACATGTGTGTGTGCACGTATATATACATAAATATGTATGTATGTATGTATGTATATGTGTGTGTGTGTGTGTGTGTGTGTGTGTGTGTGTGTGTGTGTGTGTGTGTGTGTGTGTGTGTGTGTACACATATATACATATACATGTTTATGAGTTACACATATGGACATAAATATGCTCTTTATGAATAATTCATAAACACACAAACACGCACACATATATCTATTTATGAGTTACACATATGGACATAAATATAATTTTTATTAATAATTCATAAAGACACACACACACGTACGCGTAGATATATATATATATATATATATATATATATATATATATATATAGGGTAGATATAGGATAATGAGGGACAAAAGAGGGTATAAAGAAAGACTTTTTTTTTTGAAAATAACAATAGTTAAATTTGGAGAGAATGTTAGAGATATTTCAAAAATTAATTTGACAATGGCATAAGAATATGAATTGTGAAATTTTGAATATAGTTTATAAATATATAATTTATTTCAATATTCAGATGATAAAAATGTGCAAAATATATGCATTTATGATAATAGATTTCTTATTTTTTATGAAAAGATAAGGAGATTGCGTATATGAACACACTTTTTTTAAGTAAATAAATGAATTTTTGTATAAAACTTCATATATGGATAAGTGAAATGTTGAATAGTGTTGAGAATATTTTTATTAATTTTTTATTTTACATATAATTTTTAAATAATTTTACAAGTCAATACAATTGGAAAATTAAAAATACAAGTGTACAAACACAATTTTTTTCCTTAACTTCATGAAAATCATTTTTTTTAAAACATAGTTGACAATGTGTATATTATTGAGATATAAGTTTTATAAGTGTTCGATTGACGATATGTATATAGTCTATAATGAGCTAAGTTATGTATAAATTAAGTAATAATTATAAATAATATTCTAACATTTAAATATATATATATATATATATATATATATATATATATATATATATATATATATATATATATATATATATATATATATATATATATATATTCTAAAACTACGCTTTCCCCTTTACAAACCCATACAATTTTTTTTTAAATAATAAAAGTGGTCTAGTCAAACGTGTCAACAAAGATGGATAAAATCCTTAAATTTCTTAGAAATCTCCTTGGTTGGTTCATGACAAAGTTTAGACCAGGTTCAGGACCCCCCACTCCTAAAACCAAGGCAAATTTGGAGGAAAAATAGAAAAAAAAAATCTAAACTACACCCTTTGCAAACCAAATTTTTCCTCATTAATTTTTTTTGCCCATTTTTTCATAGATCACAAAGAGCATGTGTGATTTAAAAAGCATGCACACCCTTTACGATTTATGAATTTCTCTTGCCTTTTCTATGAAAATTATTCATTTGTTTTATTCTTTGTAAATTAAAAACTAGTTTTTATGTTTTAACTATGCAAATTTAGAAAATTATTCATTCACTTTATTTGAATCACTATAAATTCTTCAATTTTAAATATATAATTGTCTTGTTTTGGTAAATATAAATAATGGGGTTGGGAGGTCATCACAAAAGACCAATCAAAGAACTAAAAAATGAGGAAATTAAAGAGAAAAGAGAAAAATAAATAAAAATACAAGCAGATATGAGAGCATCCATAAGGGCTTTTAAGCAAGGTGAAGGTGCTTTCTCTACACCAGATAATATTTTAAATGAAAATAACATGCCCAATTCTATAGAATTTAGTTTACATATGTCTTCAAATGAGATAAGACAACCCAATCAATCTTTGTTGCATGATGAAATTCAAAATTTAGAACATGTAGGTAGTGAGCTTTTAATGAGTGATGAAACATATGGACAAACACAATATAATGAAACATCCATTCATAATGAAATTTTTTGGTATTATTATCACGTAGGATTGCACATCTTGATTTTGTAGCTTATTGTGTAATTACCTAATAATACAATGGGAAGACTTCCAAGCTATGGGGCTTTGACAAATTGAGGTTAACCTCTAGAGAAGGCCTACTTTCTTTCATTAAATCTGATATAAATAATACGATATTAGTTCATATAAAAAATTTGCTCATTTCTAGTGTTTTTTCTCCTAAACTAAATTTTGACTGAGAAAAGAGTTAAGAATGAAATTTTGTGAAAATTGAAATGGGGATTACACCAAATATTTTAGTGGGTATTAATGATTTTTTGATAAATATAATAGAATAGGAAATCAATTGAAATTTGTTTGAACACAGACTCATACAAATGAGATATCAAAGGCAATATTTTTTATTTGCGTAGAAGGGACAAGATTCACTTATTTTCATCAAAAAATATTTTAGAAGGATAAAATACCACAAAAGAATTTTTTGTCACTAAAAATAAGAACTCTAATACCCATAAATACTCAAATAGCTTGTATACACAAGGATATCTCAAATAATAAAGGCAAATCTTTAATTTATTTTCATTCTCAAGGTTATAGCTTGTAGATAATACATTCAAAATGTAGAAATATATCACTAACAATAAAAAGATAGATTGGGTCATGGGGTCTACCTTTATTTATACAAAATATCTCATAGATGAGATGTATTTTTCAAAACTTGAATACTCAGTAGGGATAACCATGCATATCTATAACTCCATGTAAAAAGAGGTGAAGTCTTCTATTTATAGCATCTTTAACTTGTAGAATGGTTTGGAAAGTAACATGCAAGAGCTGGGTGTGATCATTTGCTTAGAATGGCATGTATGGAACTAGAATATATTCATGTAATGCCTGGGTCTCTTCATGTAGTTAAAAATATATCCTCATGCAAATGAATGGCACCCAAAATAGAACTTAACTTCCAAAAAGATAACTGAAGTTACCTTTACAAAACCCTAACTTTCAAAACACAAGTGAGACTTTTACAACGTTTTAAGTCATATCACTTTGTCAAAATGGACTTTGCAATTTTCAAAACATGCTTTTACACTTTTGGCAATTATAAATTCTCAAATAGAAAGAGTAATTTGTAATTGTGATTTTTATAACTTTCACCTTGTCAAAATATATAAAGTGTAAAATACATGTGTCTCTTTCTCAAAAGAGTTATAAAAGACAATGGTACTTTTACAATATATAGCTTATAAAGTTTTTAAAAATTAAATTACAATATGTGAAAATATTTAAATAGAATGAGATTAATCAATATCCAAAATTTCTTTAGCCTACTTATCTTTTTCAACCTATAGTTTTTTAGCATATGTATCAAAGGCCTTGAAAATTTTCTATATTTGATCTTCTTAGTCCATAGGAATGGAGGTTAGAGGCTGCACAATCTGCTTGAATATCAAATAATTCCTTCCTTAAATTCTTGATTCCATGCATTTATGTTCTTATCTTATCTATTGCTCTTTCATATCTGATAAACCTGTAGATAGAACTCAGGGTGAAGAATGTGGTCTTTGTAGATTCTATTTCAATCACTTCCTTGAACTTATTTTGAACTTTCTCTACCAAAAATAGGTTCTTTACATCATCTATTGTTTGTCATGACATCATATTTATCATTATTTCAATGTCATACAACATATCAATAGCCTTGTCATGTGCCACCTTAGCCTTATGAGTAGATTCTGTGAGTATCCTTATCCAAAACTAAATTGCTCTATGTAATTTATCATGTTCAATATCTTTTTATGATATATTTACAGAAACGAGGGTATCTATATCAATTGAAGTTATAGCTATCAACTTAGGATGATATAAATTAAAGGTTTTAATTTCTCCTTCATATTTATTGACCTATTCTCTCATGATATTCTTTCTCTCTTTGATTATTTCATACTAATCCATTATTGTAGTAATAACCTTATTTCCCTTAGAAATGAGTTATTTTGACCATTATTTGGTAACCCTTCTCATATGAGCAATCTCTTGAACTGAATCAATTGTAACTTGATCTAAAATTTGATTGAATGGTTACACTGATAGTTATTATCCTGATGATTCACTAGATTCTAAGAACTGGTTTAATGCAATTGTAATCTAATCTACTTTATTCTTTAATCCATCCATGGTGGCCTTATCATGATCAATTATTTTGAAGAGGTAGTTGATGTCATATTACACATCATATTTTAACCCCTCTCTTTTTGATCGTCTAAAGTGTATCTTAGAAATCTGATAATCTCCAACCATAAGATTTTCCTTTGATTTGACCATTGGAAGGACTACAATTTTAACATACCTCTCCCCTTTGTCATCATGAAATATCTTATAAAAGGTCTTGGGAGTATGTTTGGACTTCTTCTTGACCTTTGATAGACTAAATTCCAATGTGATCGAGTTAATCATTTAATTTCTCTTCTTCCCCACTAATTGTGTTAGCCAACTGGATGTAGCATCTGGTTACTTGGACACTATCACCAAATAATCAATAACTGATGTCATTACACCAGTAGACACTATGATAATTGTAGACTCCTATGTAGATATTTCCATTGATCACTCAAGAGATGCCTATGAAATTTCACTCCCATCAATAATTTGTAAATCTATATTGACATCAAGAGCTTGATTCTTTCCAATCTCAACTAAAGGTGTTATGGAAATAGTGGAAGTGGAAGAGGTGGGAGCAATGGAAATAGCTATGTCTATTAGGTGTGGAAGATCAAATAGACATAGGGATTGTGAATTTGGGAATAGGTGGTAGGGTGGAAGCTAAAACATTAAATGAATAAATTACATGTGTGGTACCACTCAAGGTTGGTGATGTAAGGAAAGTAAGTGGGGATGAAAGTGAAATAGTACTTACCTTAAGAGTTAGGATAACCTATGGCACTAAAGTCATAATGACTAAGTCCATGACAAAGTACTATTGGGTGGTGTTGGAAATCAATGGTGATGGAATGGAAGGAACTATGAATGGAATGGAAAGATAGAGTGGAATGAAAGGGGAAGATGAAATTGGAGGAAGGGAAAGTGGAGTAAAATCTTTAGGATTCACTAGCAGGGGATCCCGAGTGTCCACTTGAATTGATTATATTGGTTTCACTTGGCTTATTATGGTAGGTAAAGTGGTAGGAATCATAGGTGGAGTGGAAACTAAAAATGCAGGAGGAGTGGAGGTGGAGGTGGAGGTGTTTGAGCTTCTAGAATGATATACACAGGAGGAGGGAGAATAGTGTAAATTATGCTTATCACTATGACAAATATGGGAATAGAATCCATAGAAGCTCCTGCTATTATTGTGTTTTTAGATGAGATGTCAATTAGTTGTTCTATAGCTACCCCATCCTTGTTTGATTATCCCTTTTCAGTTGTAGTCTTTTTATTCTTGTTGTTTGGCTCCTCTAATGATTTACATGTTGTTCCACTTGGACCCTCTTTTGATAGAGAAATCCCTTTTGCTTTAAGCTTTAAAAGCTTCTCTTTAACTCCTAATGTTTATCTTGTTATTTGTACCCCTTTTTTCTTAGCCAATGATTATTTCATTTATCATGTATATTATTCTATCAAATAGAGAAAAGGATTCCAGTGTTGACCACCTTGTTGGTGGTAGGGGTTGAGTGATGATCTATATATAATAAATTATGTCCAAATTGGACTCATCATCCACCAAGTCATCAGGGACTGGTGCCAAATCATAATCCTTAATCTATTTTAGGTTCATTCTATAATAATCCCTCATTCTAACTCTCTCCTCATCCTCATAGTCTTACCAATAGTCTTCATAATATGGAATGTGAGTGTATGTTGCAAGTGCTAGTGTGTTGGAGATCTTCCTATAGACATTAAAAAATGGCCTAGACTCCAAGGTATTTAAGGTAATTTGGCACATTTTAACTTCAACACATTTGTCCTTGAGTAGGGATGGATATGTGTATCTACCAATATTGATTGGGAAGTAAATTCCCACTTTATGCCTATTTGAAAGGAGCTTATGGGCCTTTACAAGCTCCTTGAATAGCTCCATCATTGCCCATTTGTCATTAACATATCTGGGAAGGGTATATGGGTAGCCACTAAAACTGGCTACTCTAATATAGGAATAAGTGGGGAACTAAATTAAGTATGAGCCCCATTTGTTAATCTCTTCAATTGCTACTAGTGAGAATCTTGTTCTCCCTAGTTCCTTATCAAACATGATAATGATGTAATAGATGAAAGCACCACTTACTCTCCTAAAATGTTATTTTTTAGCCTCCAATGTGCTATCAAGATAGTATTTGTACACTCTATTTATTTTTCTAGAGACTGTGTTGAGCCCTGGGAAAGATTTCCCTTTGGCTAAATTGTAGACAAGGTAAGAAGTCATATAAAACTTGCCAGCTGTTTTCACCTTTAACAATTATTTGTGGAGGGAATCACTTATTAGTTGAGCCCAGTGAATATATTGGACATTTTATCAGCTGACCCAGATATATTGGTACATCCATTCTTGTAATCTTTTGGTGTCAGGATTGCCAGTGATTCTGTGCAATAATATAATAATATTTCCCACCTCGTCAATGAAATTAGGCGTATACAAGGTCTCTGGTAGTCTATTAGAGGAAGCCTTGGGGGACTTATTCCATTGTCTATGGATCATGTTCTAACACCCATCTCTTTTATCTTCAAAAAATTATGTGGATGTATGTTGAGTTATATCAAGATAACTCTTAAGTTCTGAGATTGTAAATATTGAATCAATGAAATCAGGGTCTAGATTCAAAATCATTTCCCCTCATTCATTCAAGACTTCTCTTTTATCAGGATCATAGTGTTGGGCTAGTGTGATTACCAACTTAGGGCTTTAGATTGATAACAAAAATGTTTTAACTTGTGATAATCTAGAGTCATAAATACTCTAGATCTAATCATTCTTAAAGTCTATACTTATTCTAGTCCAAAATTCTCCTAGGTCAATATGACCTAAATCAGTATCTGTTATCTCTATTATATTGGACACTAAACTAAGAGTTACTCCAAAGCATTTGGATTTAAACTTCATCTCTTTTGGAGATATAAAATATGGATTTATTGCTTGTGAGAAAAAATTTATGAGAGCTGGTAGGGTTTGAAAGTTTCCAATCAAAGAGAATCTTTGATGGATATGGGAGGTGTTATACGTAGATAAAAGTTTTGGAAAAACTAGGAGCGAATTGAAGCAGGTGAGAACTCTATGGAGCTAGGAAGTGTTTTAGGCATATTGGATCTCTAGTGGAAATGGAAAGTGTCAAAATCAATGTGGATTCCCATGGGGATGGGAAGTGTTTATAGCAAATCCATTGTCTGTGAGGACTTGGAACTTTATAGGGATCTTAGGTGCCTAGGATAATGGTAAAACCCATGGAGACTTTAGGTTTTTGAGGCAAGTATAATTTCTATAGGGACCTTGGTGGTATCTGTAGGGAATATTTGCTAGTTTGAATGGATAATATGTTTATGGAATATTCATCGATATTGATGAAACCCTAGATTCTAAATATGAATTTAGGAGGAAAAACTCTCAAGTTTTTAATGATGAAAATTTTTAGGGACATAACCTTAGGAAACCCTAGATTGACTAACTGTAATTTTAGAGATAATGATAACATAATGAAAATGACACTACCAATGATTAGAAAACATAGAGAAACCCTAAAAATATAATGTCCAAACAAGCAATAGTAACTCTAATCAAAATAACTTGAAACTTGTCATAGGAAGGGAAAAATCTTGAAAAAGCTTTAAATTTTTAGGAATAATGGCAAAAAACACAAGGAAAATACCATGTAAGAATGAAAATGGTGTGGAAGTTGATTTCTAGTTGTGGCTTAAACTTGTAGGTACTTAATTACCATGTGGCTCAAGGGTTAGATACATGAGAGTCATTGTCAAAGCTTAAAACACACTTAATAATTAAATAATCATAACAAATCCCCAAATCACTTGGTTTAAATAGGATAAACCCAACAATTAATGTATTAATGGTGATTGGTGGCATAGATAGGAGGTGCTTAGAGCAAGTCCCATGTTCGTGAGGTGGGGGTATTTGATTTACTTAAATGGGGGAAGGTTGAACCTGTGATGCATTTTTCAATTTTTTCAACTTGTAAATTACACCTAGAGTTCTGGATCCCATGGCTTAGGTGGTTCACAGGAGGCATAACCCAGGATGCAATTTGCAAGTTTACAAATTATGTTTTGAGTTCTGAATCTCATGGGAAAAGGGGTGTTTTGGCCTCATGGGATCAGGAGCTTGGCATGCATTTTGAAATTTTTCAAATTGTATAATATGTGCTGAGTTTCAGATTCCACTGGTTAGAAGGTTCATGAAATCCAGAGCTCAACATGCATTTTAAAAAATTTCAAATTGTAAAATGCGTGTTGAGTTTTGAATTCCATCAGCTTGGTTAGTTAGTTATTTTATAATATTTAGAACCCATGAAGCAATTTAAAAATTTCAAATTGCATCCAAAGTTTTGGATTCCACAATGTAAAGGGAAAAAAATGGGTTTTGCTAGTTTCAATGAATTTTTCCAAAAATTGAAGGGGGTCTCCCTTAAGGTATCAGATGTTATGATATTTTTTTTTGGTGGGGGGGGGGGGGGGGGAGGGAAATATCAACATTTTTGGTGACCTCTATGGGATGATTGCCTATTAATAAGTTTATATCCAATAGCCTTCTAGAATATTGGCCATGAAGTCAAATTGGCTTAACAAACTTTAACCTAGAAATAAAAAATTAACATTTGCCTAGACACAAACAAAACAAAGGAAAGCATAGACAATCAAAATAGGGAGAAACAACACAACTAAGGAAATAAAAACTCCTAATGAGTTGACCCATGTAGAAGCACTTATTGAACACACAACTAACCCTATTATATATAAAATTTTACTTTTTTGGAATGAATTCCTACTCAAAATCAAGCTTTGAGGTATATCCCATTGACTGGGATTGGCAGTTATTATCCATTGAGCTTGGAGAGTTAGAATACATTAGCTCCCTTGCACTGAGTAATAATATATGGACCATTTCATATTGCATCAAATTTGGTGTGCTTGTCTAGTTTACCTTATTTTCATCCCATTTGAGAACCATGTCTCCCTCATTGAATCACCTTTCAGATGCCTTTTTTTTTAAAAGTCTTCTTCATTCAAACCTGATTAACTTCCAAGGCCTTCATTGATTGGTTTCTAATTTCTTTGAGTTTTATGAGTTTATCTAATCTTACTATCAGTGCATCATTATCGATCAAATCCAATTGGTGATTTAGATCTAGATATGGTAGATCAATTGATAGTGAGACTCAAACTTATATTCCATATACCAACATGAAATGGGAATTACCAATGGCTATTTTAGGAGTGATCTTATCAACCTAGAGTGATGATTTCAACTTTGTGTGCCAAGTCCTCTAATTATCCTCCATTATTCTTTTGATAATTTTGATAAGGTTCTTGTTCGTTGACTCATCCAAGTTGTTACCCTAAGGATAATAATTATAACTACTCATATACACATTATATTTGACATCCCTTCACTCACCTAACTGCCCACAAATGATTTGGCATTATTTGAGACAATGGTGAGAGGAACAATAAATCTTGAGACTATGCCATCCATGAATTCTAGAATAGATGTTTTTGTGGCATATTTTAGTACAACTACTTCAGTCCATGTGAAATAATCCATTAATGTGAGAACCCATTTGTGGCTTGTGTTTGATGGTAGATTTATCATGCCTATGAAATCTAATCCCCATTAAGCAAATGGTTGATCTACTTGAATTGGTTTGATAGGAAGGGCTACTAGCCTTTACTTATCAGTGAAGTAAGCACACTTTTCATAGTTCCTTACCCATTAGTGGGCATCTTTGAATAATTCAAGCTAGTAATAGCCTCCTCTCATCATCTTTATGGTTGTGTCTCTTACAAAAAAATGTCCTCCTAATGGACCAGCATGAAACTCTTTGAGCACCTTGGTAACTTGATCATGCTAAATACATCTTAACAAGACTCCATTCATATCTTTTTAAAATAATATTCCATCAACAAGAACATAGGGAATTGATTGGAGTCGGTAATACCTTTTCTTTGAATACTGAAAGTCATAGGGGTACTCGCCAGTCTATAGGAAATTAGTCATATCGTTGATCCAACTATTGAAAGAAGGTGGATTGACTAGCTAAGGTGTAGTTTGAGCGTATACAATTTCAGATGTTGCCTTAGTAGTCTTGATGTCATAATCTAGTTATTCACACAATCCTTTTCCTCTTACAAGCTTTGTTATTGTGATGTCCACATCATATTCCATGACTTTTGTGATCCATCCTGCTCTTTTCTCATTTATCTCCCTACTCAGCAAGAATTCTTTCACACTCTCATGACTCACCATCGAATGTACTTTATTATTGGAGAGTATATGCCTAAAATTATTGAGATCTTTGATTACCGCATATACCTACTTCTCCATGAAACTATAATTCTCTTCATTATCCTTCAAGGATTGGCTGAAGAAAGATATTAGCCATTCCAATTATTCTTGATTGTCCTAAGTCAGAATGGTCGAGATGCTTCTTTCCCCTCCGAATGCATAAATAATGAAGTCTTTCTCATAGTTTGGGTTGACCAGGGTAGGAGCTTGGGAAGTAGCCTAATTTATGGCCTCAAAGCTATCTTTTCCCTCCTGTGTCTAGCTGAAAAGGGCACCTTTCTTTAATATTTTAGCAAGGGGTTTTGCCATAGAGGCAAAAATTTTGGGCAAATATTCTTACAAAGTTGATTTGCTCAAGAAAGGTTTGTAGGCCTTTCTTATGGCTTGGTAGTGTTAATGTAGATATAACATTAACTCTTTCTAGTTCTATTATAAAACCTTCTTTTAACACTATGTGTCCTATTAGTTTTCCCTCAACACATTTTTTTAGGTTGAGGGAAACCCCAAATTCTCTACACCTTTAAAAAAATATTTCTAAGGTGATCCAGATGTGCATCAGCATGTTTTGAATAGATAGTTATATCATCCAGATACACTCAAATTATTTCATTCAGCATACCTTTGAATTCCATATCCATTGTTCTCTAAAATTTTACCCCAACATTAGTCAAACCAAAAGGAATCTTTTTGTATGCATATGTGCCCCATTTTTTGGTGATGGTAGTTTTGTACTGGTTTTACTCTTGTACTAGGATTTGGTTATAGCTAGAATAACCATCTAGAAGGGAAAACCATTCATATCCTATGAATATTTGTATAATTTTTTCGATTGGGGTAAGAGGATAATGATCCTTCAAATATGCTTTATTTAGGTCCCTAAAATACACATAGAACCTAATTTCACCATTTTTATTTTTGACATGAACTAGATTTGCAACCCAAGATGAGTATTTGATAAGAAATATTATATTAGCTTCTATCAATTTAGAGAGCTCACTCTTCATTAGGGGTTCAATCTTTGGATTGATAGGTCTCTACTTCTACCTTACAAGCTTAGTGTTTGGATCCAATTTTATTGTATGTTGTGCTAATCTTGGATCAAATCCTCTTAGATCATGATAACTCCAAGCAAATTTATCATCAAACTCTTAACATAAATAAACAAAAAAATTATTTTTGGATTCATTACATACCTTCCCTATCTTGATTGATTTACCTTCTGAGATGATGACTAGCTCACAATCTTATTCATTCATTGTGATGTTCTTCTTCTCACCTTTCAGATGATCATCAGAATTCAAAATGTTTTCTAGTGTAACCAAACCCATAGGTAATTTGTTGGTCTTTTAGCTGGATGATCTGATATCCATATTGGTCCTATAGTATTGGTTTGTTTCTATCTAAGAATTCATATTCTTCTCTCAAAATTTTGAAAATCTACTTATCATTATCAAAGACATGCCAATTAGTTGCATTGTTGAGAATAGATGGCCTCACTATCAACCACACATGCTGGCCATTTTTACCACTAGGTTTTATTGGGATCTTATTGAGGCTATGTGGTCAGCATCTTTGTTATGTTCTCTTAGTCCCACTTACAATATTCAAAGTGGTGAAATCTTCTAATAGGTCCCAAACCATGTGTTTGTAAGACCTTAGCAAATTGTTCTTAGTCACACTTTTGGATTTGACTTGGTAAACAATAAGTTCATTGTCATCAAATATCTATAAGAGCTTGATTCCTCTTTATTTATCTAATTTTAAGCCTTGAATAAAAGCTTCATACTCAGCTACATTATTTTTGCATCTAAACTAAAGTCTAAATAAATATAAGTAGCTCTCCATCTTTGGAGACATCAATACAATTATGGTTCCTACACCATTTTTGCTTCTCAAACCATCAAAAAATAATTTCCACATCCCTTAAAGATCTTCAAATAGTTTAACTAATTTCAAAATAATTAAATTATTCTTATAAATGTAATATGTACATAACCCTATTTCTTGTACATAATCATAAGAATCAAATTGAAGGGTTGACCCCCATTCATCTAGATGAGTGTCTAGAATCTCTTCTACAGGTGTTGTAAATTCATGATCCATCTCCTCATCTTAATATTGCAATGCATAATTCATTTCTATAGGGATAGGATTGTATGGCTCTATATGATATTTTATTATTGGCTCAGCTCTTATTGTTACTCTAGTTTCATATCTCATTCTAAGTAACATGTGAGACCAATTTGTAGATAAATATCCTCCCATCTTTACAATGAAATCTCTTGAAAGATAAATGACAAAGTAAGGGGGAAGATCTATCATTTAAATGTCATGGGAGATTGACAAGCTTGGACAAGCGTGGATAGTGAGATTTAAATATTTTATTATTCTGACCATCTGAATAGTAGTTCCATCCAATTACACCACTCCTTTAATGACAGGTTTATATTTTATTCCCAAGGCATCAGTTATTTTCTTGGGAATCACTAAACTTCTAGCCCCTAAATCTACCATTTAATTGTGAACAAGATGCTTCCCTACTATAAATGAAAGATAAAAGGGTAGAGGCTTACTAATTTTACTCATTTTAATGTTAGCTTGTGGTTGACACAAATTAGTTGCAGCAGTAAGTCCCTTGGATGGAACCTTGCTTGATATCTAAAAATTCATTTAAGCCTCTTGTAGCAAATCCCTTTATGTGGGGATAGATAGTGATTCTCACATGGTAACATTCAATTTAATTTTCTTTATTTTGTCAACTATGTTGAAAGTGATATTACCAACCTTTGGTGGTGTCTTCGTAGGAACTATGTCTTCTTTTACAAGATTTGGAGTTGGAAACTTTGCCTTGGGCTAGCTTATAGGTAAAAAGGGTGGCCTTTATACTATGTTGCTCTTTACAAGCTCTGGTACAACTTTGGAAATTGTAGCTTGTTCCACCCTGGGAGCCTAATCACTTTATATTTTTCTTTTCCTTGAACATGTGTTAGTTATCATGGGACCTCCACCATTAAAAAATGCTTCTTTTTTAGGCACACCATCGAAGTCATCTTCTTACCAGTTTAGGATAGTTGCCTCACTTTGAGTAAGTTCTTATGTGTCTGTTTGTTGGGAGGTAGATTCTTCTTGTTGTCCTTATGTATTTGATATGCCTTGCACCATTAAGGCTTGACAAATCATACCATTAGGACAAATGTTCTAGTTATGTGGTTGGTTACAAGTATAACACCACTCATACTCTTAAGCCAAATTATTTTGAATAGGTAAAATAGATTTATAAGTATTTGGTGTAGGTAAAGCATGAGTGTTTGGAGGTCTTGCTTGCATATTTTAACCCTATAGCTGTGAGTTACCATAATATGGCTGCCTATCTCCTTGGTATGGCTACCTATTTCCTTGGTATGAAGGGTTAGCCTATTGAAAAGGCTTATAGTTTTGGGTTTGATGCCTCTTAATTGTTACTAACTCATTTCCAAAGCTCTCGAGTAATGACTTGACCTCATATAGATCATTTATAGGTGCTAGAGTCAAATCTGGTACTTTACTTGTAGTGGGAATTAGATCAATTATAGGTGGTGGAATAGGAGATATTTCTAAAAATAGAGGCATTGGCGGTTTTGGGAAAAATTTCTCGGCTAAGATTAAGCAACTTTATGCCCTTATTATAATTTCATAGGAATCAAGAAGTGTGGTGCCAAATATTGACTAAATCATTACAGTTATATCACTATTGAGGGCTCTCAAGTAATATAAGAAAGCATTATTTGCAGTGGATTTAACCAGGGCTAGAATTATATTCCATGTTTTTTGGAATTTTAAATTAAAATAAAACATATGTTCATGAGGATCTCGTTGAATAGTAGTCAACTATTTGACAAAGCAAAGTTAGTTACTCATATCTTTGAATTGAGCACATAGTGTGGTACCTAAATTATCCCAAACTCGGATAGAGTTGGAGGCAAGACTTTTGTAATACTATAAGGCTTTACGTAAAAATAAGAGACTAAGAGTCTGATTACAACATTCTCTTACACCACATTATGTACTATACATAGATTGGTAATATCTTGTATGTGCTCTATAGGAGTAGTGGAAGTTTTGCTAGTGAAATTGGACAAGATTTTTAAGACCGAGGTTAGTATATCATCATATTGAGCCAACAAGAGATGGTTGGCCCCATTAAAGGCTTTGAAAATTTTAACCATTATTTGAAGGATAAAACCAATAGGAGTAAGGTTATTTGTCAGATATACTTAATAATGAGATACATCTGATTTCAATCTCTTTTTAAGTGGAAATGACATTTCTAAAAAAATCAACTTTCTTACCTTTCGTAGTTGATCTCATTTATTGGCTTGACATACGTAACTCTTAAAATCTTGAAATTGTAAACCAGTGGAGTCACCAAGTGCCTTTATTATGTATCTGAAGCTCATTCAACATTTGTCGAGAATAGTACCAATTTTTTTATACTTTTCATGTCTCACCGAGTGTGCCAAAAACTATTATCACATAGGTTTGTACCTGTCTTGATTTTGTATCTTATTGTGAAATTACCTAATGATATAATGGGAAAATTTCCAAGTTATGGGACTTTGAAAAATTGAGGTTAACATCTGGATAAGGCTGGCTTCTTTTCACTAAATATGATGCAACTAATAGGTTATCAATTCTTATATAAATTTCACTCATTTTTAGTCTTTTTTCTCCTAAACTAAATTTTGACTGGGAAAAGAGTTAAGAATGAAATTTTATGAAAACTAAAATGGTGAGTGCACCAAATATTTTAGTGGGTCTTAATTCTTGCTTGATAGACACAATAGAACAAGAAATCAATTGAAATTTGTTTGATCATAGACTCATGCAAATGAGAAATCAAAGACAATATTTTCTATTTACGTAGAAGGGACAAAATTCACTTATTGTCATCAAACAATATTTTAGAAGGGTAAAATACCATAAAATAATTTCTTGTGACTAACAATAAGAACTATCATACCCACAAATACTCAAATAACTTGTATACATAAGGATCTCTCACACAAGAAAGACAAATTTTTAATTTATTTTCATTCTCAAGGTTACAATTTGTAGATAATAAATTCAAAATGTATAAATATATCACTAATAGCAAAAAGATAGATTGGGTCATGAGGTCTACCTATCTTTATATAAAATATCTCATACGTGATATGAAATTGTCAAAACTTGAATGCCTAGTAAAGAGAACCATGAAAATCTAGACTCCTTGAAAAAAGAGGTGAGGTCTTATATTTATGATGCCTTTAACTTGTAGAATGGTTTGGAAAGTAGCATGCAAGATCTAGGCATGATCCTTTGCTTGGAATGGCATGGATGGAACTGAAAGATCTTCATGCAATGCCTGGGTCTCTTTATGTAGATGAAAATAGTTCCTTAAGCAAATGGACAGTGCCCAAAATGAAACTTGACTTCCAAAAAGATAACTAAAGTTACTATTTCAAAATCCTAACTTGCAAAACAAGTGATAATTTTACAAATTTTTAAGTCATATCACTTTGTCAAAATGGACTTTGCAATTTTTAATACATGCTTTTACACTTATGGAATTTGTAACTAGTCAAAATAGAAAGTGTAATTTATAATTGTGCTTTTTACAACTTTCACCCTGTCAAAAAATATAAAGTGTAAAATACATGTGTCTCTTTCTCAAAAGAGATATAAAAGAGAGTTGTACTTTTACAATATACAACTTACAATGTTTTTGAAAATGAAATTACAATATCTGTTAATATTTATACATAAAGAGATTAATCAATATCCAAAATTTCCTCAGTCTGCTTGTCATTTTTGGCCTATAGTTTTTCAACATATGCATCAAAGGCCTTGAAAATTTCATGTATGTAATCTTATTTTGGTCTAAAAGAATAGAGGTGAGAGGTTGCACAATCTACTTGAATATCAAACAATTCCTTATTAAAAGTCTTGATTCTCTAAATTTCCATTCTTATCTTATCTATTGCTCTTTCATATCTGATAAATCTATGGATAGAACTCAAAGTGAAGATTGTAGTCTTTACGAATTCTTTTTCAATCACTTCTTTAAACATATTATAAACTTACTCTACCTAAAAAAGGTTCTCTGCATCATCTTCTAGCTAGAATATCATCACATTCATAATTCCTTCAATGGCATACAACACATCAATAGCCTTGTCATGTGCCACCTTAGCCTTGTGAGTAGATTTTATGAGTATCCTTATCCAAAATTGAGCTACTCTATGTAATTTATTATTCTTAGCATCATTCTACAGTATCTTCATAACAATGAGGGTATCCATATTAATTTATGTCATAATTATCAACTTGGAATAATATAAATTCAAGGTTTGAATTTTTCCTTCATATTTTTTGACCTATTCCCGTAGGATATTCTCTCTTTGATTATTTCATACTAATATATTATTATAATAATAACCTTATTTCCCTTAGAAATGAGTTCTTCTGACCATTCTTTGGTATCCCTTCCCATATGAGAAATCTCTCAAACTGAATCAATTATAGCTTGATCTAGAATTTGATGGATCGGTTACACCGACTATGGTTGTCCTAATGATTCACTGGGCTCTAAGAGTTGGTTCAATGTAGTTGTAAGTTGATCCACTTTATTCTTTAATTCATCCTTGGTGGCCTTATCATGATTAATTCTTTTGAATATGGAGTTAATGCCATATTTCACATCATGTTTTAATCCCTCTCTTATTGATCTTCCAAGGTGGATCTTATAAATTTGATAATCTCCCACCACAAGATTTTCCATTTATTTATTTGATGGGGGGAATACAATTTCAACATACCTCTCCCCTTTGTCATCACTGAATATCCTAAAAAAGGTCTTGGGAGTAGGTTTAGACTTCTTCTTGACCTCTGATAGACCAAAGTCCAATGTGTTAGGGTCAATCATTTATTTTCTCTTCTTCCCCACTGATTATGCTAGCCAATTAGATGTAGCATCTGGTTGCTTGGACAATGTCACCTAAGAATCAATAGATGATGTTATTGCATTGGTAGACACTATGATAATTTTAGACTCATATGTAGATGTTGCCATTAATCTCTCAAGATATGCCTATGAAATATCACTCCCATCAATAATTTCCAAATCTATATTGACATCAAAAACTTGAGTCTCTCCAATCTCAACTGAAGGTGTTGTGGAAATAGTGGAAGTGGAAGATGTGGGGGCAATATAAATAGTTGTGTCTATTGGGGGTGTGCAAGATGGAATAGACACAACGATTGTGAATTAAGGAATAGGTGGGAGGGTGGAAGCCAAAGCATTAAATGAATCAATCAAATGTGTGGGACCACTCAGGGTTGGTGATGTAAGGAAAATGAGTGGGGATGAAAGTGAAACAGTACTTACCCCAGGAGTTTGGATAGCCTACAAGACTGAAGTCAGGATGACTAAGTCCATAGAAATTTACTATTAGGTGGTGTTGTAAATCAATGGTGATGGAATGGAAGGAACTATAAATGGAATGGAAAGAGGGAGTGCAATGAAAGGGGAAGGTGAAATTGGAGGAAGGGAAATTGGAGTGGAATTTTGAGGATTCACTAATGGGGGACCCTGAGTGTCAACTTGAATTGATTATATTGGTTGCACTTGGCTTATTATGGCAATTAAAGTGGTAGGAATGATAGTTTGAGTGGAAACTATAAATGTAAGAGGATTGAAACTTACAGATGTAGGAGTGGAAAAATGAGTTGGAGGTGTTGGAGCTTCTAGAATGATATACCTAGGAGGAGGGAGAATAGTGAAAATTGGGGTTGTCACTATGACATATATGGGAATAAAAACCATAGAATCTATTGCTGATATTGTATCCTCAAATGAGATGTCAATTAGTTGTTTTATAGCTACCCCATCCTTGCTTGATTACCCTTTTTTAGCTTTAGTCTTTTTCTTCTTCTTCTTCTCCAGCTCCTCTAATGATTTTACTACAGTTCCACTTAGACCCTCTTTTAATAGATAAATCCCTTCTACTTTAAGCTTCAAAAGCTTCTCTCTAACTCATATTGTTTCTCTTATTATTTATACCCCTTATTCCTCATCCAATTCATTTTTCTATTTATCACACTTGTTATTCTTTCAAATAGAGAAAAGGATTCTGGTGTTGACCACCTTACTAGTGGTAGGGCTTGAGTGATGATCTATGTATAATAAATTGGGTCCATATTAGACTCATCATCCACCAAGCCATCAGGGACTGGTGCTAAATCATAATCTTTAATCTATTGTAGGGTCATTCTAGAATAATCCCTCATTCTAACCCTCTCTTCATCCTCACAGTCTTCCCAATAGTCTTTATAATATGGAATGTGAGAGTATGTTACAAGTGCCAGTATACTAGCATTCTTCCCATAGACATCAAAAAATGGCTTAGACTCAAAGGTCTTTAAGTTCATTTGGCACATTTTAGCTTCAACACATTTGACATTGAGGAAGGAGGGACATGTGTATCTACCAATATTGATTGGGAAGTGAATTAACACTTTGTGTCTATTTTAAAGGAGCGTATGAGTCTCTACAAATTATTTGACCAGCTCCATCAATGCCCATTTATCGCTAACACATTTGGGAAGGCTATATGGGCAGCCACTAAAATTGGCTACTCTGATATAGGAATAGGTGGGGAATTGAATGAAGTATGAGCCCCATTTGCTAATATATTTAACTATTGCTGGTGAGAATCTTGTTCTCCATAGTTCCTTATCAAACATGATAATGATGTAATAGATGAAAGCATCATTTACTCTACTAAAATGTTATCTGTTGGCTTCCAATGTGAGGTCAGGATAGTAGTTGTACACCTTGTTTATTTCTCTAGGGACTATGTTGAGGTCTGGGAAAGATCTCCCTTTGGCCAAAATGTATACAAGGTAAGAAGTCATATAAAACTTTCCAGTTGTTTGTACTTTCAACAATTACTTGTGGAGGGAATCACTTATTAGTTAATCCCATTGAATGTATTGGACATTCTATCAAATGACCTAGATGTATTGGTACATCTATTCTTGGAAGCTATTGTCATCAGGATTTCCAGTGATTATGTGTAATAATATAATAATATCTCCTAGCTTCAATGAAATTGGGCCTATACAATCTCTTTGGTAGTCTGGTGGAGAAAGCCTTGGGAGACTTAAGACATTATTTATTGATCATCTTCTAACATCCATCTCTTTTATATTCAAAGAATTGTGTGGATGTTTGTGGAGTTTGTTTCTATCGCTAATTTTATTTTTCAGATTTAAGAGAGAGAAGAAACTAAAGAAATGGTCAAGGCTTGTGAAGTACCTGGATAAAGTCTGCGCACCGTAATCCAGACGCTGTGAATACTCCTCTTTGGCTATGGAGGAATGACACTTGCAAAGAAAGAAGACTTGGACAAAAAGGTGTTAGATAGATAGATGGTGGGTTGCCAAGTGAAAGCTTGTTCCCAGAAGTATAAGAACTTCCTTAAGGGAGGTCAACCCACTATTTGATAAAAAGATAATGACTGATAAAAGACAGAATGCTAAAATGACTGAAATGATAACAAACTGAAAGAGAAAAGGAAACAAAAGTTTACCTAGAAGATGTTGTCGGCTTAGTCACAGTCGCCGACGTCGGTGGTTCTACCGGCGTCAGTGGTCTAGGTCTACCGACGTCAGTTAGTCTGTCAACGTCGGTGGGGGGTAATGACCGGCGTCGGTCAGGGAAATGGCCTCTAGACAGGTCTGGGCAGGTTCTGGTCTGTGGATGGTCCGGGCTTGGTCCAGGTTTGTTTGAGAGGTCTGTGGACGAGTCTGAATCTGGTCTTAGGATGGTCTTAGGTAGTTAGAGGGTCTATGCTGGGATGTAAAGGAGTCAAATGAGTAGAAGGGTAAAGGAGGCCAATCAGGGAGATAGGAATCTGGGTCTGAGTGACAGTCAGGTCTAAGGGTGTGCTAAATCTAGTTTAAAAGCAAACTAGAAAACACAATGAAACAAATAAAATACATACTTGTCCCTGTGGTGAGGAGTGGTGTTGATCTAGTGTCCCTGTTGTTGATGTTGCCCCCTGTTGAAGACCTATTGTTGATTGTAGAAGCTTGCTGAGTCGGGTGATGCAAGAGAGAGAGACGCAGAGAGATTGGTTCCAGATCCCTGATGAGCTCCGTGATTGAAAAGTTGATGTGGAGTTGTGATTCGCAGTCGTGATTGAGAAATTCTGCTTAGATTTATGATTAGGCAGATCCCAGAGGAGATAGAGGTTCGTGATTAACCCCGAAGGAGAAAGACAAGTCAGTTAAGTATAATCGACGTCGGTGATCCCGCCAGCATCGGCCGACAGGTGACCGACGTCGACGGGGTCAGAACGTGAAAAAGGGCCAGCAAGCCCGTTCTGCATCCGCCAAGTGCATAGTTGGTTGGAGAAATGGTCGAAGGGAAGCTAAAGACGCACGAGAGTTTGTTAGGAGGTTAGAAGAATTAGGAAGAGATCTTGAGTGAGTCATAGGAGGAGAATTAGTCTAAGGTGAGGTGTCTAGGCGAGGTGTCAAAGGAGGGAGGGGTTAAAGGGACTTATTTAATTAAAAATAGTTGATTATTTCCAATTAATAAGACTTAGGTGGGTTAGGGACCAAGGAGGACTAGGAGGGAGAAAGGACCAAGGGTTAGACACTTTTTCGGTGTCTACAGAGTTATATCAAGATAACTCTCAAATTTTGGGATTGCAAACACTGAATCAATGAAGTCAAGGTCTAGATTCAGAATCCTTTCCCCTTGTTCGTTCAAGATTGTTCTTCTATCAGGATCATAGTGTTGGGATAGTGTGAGCACCAACTCAAGAATTTAGATTAATAATAGAAATATTATAGCTTGTGGTAAGCTGGAGTCATAAATACTCTAGATCCGATCACTTTTAAACTTTACACTTATTCTAATCCAAAAGTCTCCTAGGTCAATATGACCTAAATCAGTATTTGTTATCTTTATTGTATTGGAATCTAAATTGAGAGTTACTCCAAGGCCTTTGGATTTGATCTTAGTCTCTATTGGAGACATAGATTATGGATTTATTTCTTGTGATAAACCAACTATGAGAGTTGGCAGGGTTTGTAAGTGTTCCAAGCAAATAGAATCTCTAGAGGAGATGGGAGGTGTTCTATGTAGATAGAAGTTTTAGTGGAATTAAGAGGTGATAGAATCAGGTCAAAACTCCATTGAGTAAGGAAGTGTTTCAAGCAAGTTGGATCTCCAGCAAAAATGGAAGGTGTTGGATGCAATGTGGATTCCCACAGGGATGGGAAGTGTTTAAATCAGGTCCACTGTCCATGAGGACTTGAAACTTTGTGAGGATCTTAGATGCTTGGGACATTGGTAAAACCCATAGAGACTTTAGGTGCTTGAGGAAAGTTCAATGTTTGTAGAGACCTTGGAGGTATATGCATGGAATATTCACTAGTTTAAATGGGGAATATGCTTATGTAATATTTTTTTATCTTGTTAAAACCTTAGATTTTGATTGTGAATTTAGGAGGAAAAAATCTCAAGTTTTTAATGATGAAACTTTTTAGAGATAGCACCTTAGGAAACCCTAGATTTACTAACTATAATTTTGGAGACAATGAAAACACAATGAAAATGAAACTACCAACACTTAGAAAACATATAGAAACCCTAAAAAGATAACGTCTAAACAAGCAATGATAACTCTAATAAAAATAACTTGAAAATTTTCACAAGAAGGGAAAAATCTTGAAAAATCTTCAAATTTATAAGCATAATGGTGGAAAACATAAGTAAAATACCGTGCTAGAATGAAAATGATGTGGAAGTCGATTTGAAGTCATGACTTAAAATTTCAAGTACTTTCTTCGTATGTGGCTTTAGGGTTGGATGCATGAGGGTCATTGTGAGAGATCAAAACACACTTAGTAATTAAATAATCATAAAAAAATCCCAAATCACTCAGTTTAAATAGGATAACCCCTAAAATTAATGCATTAATGGTAGTTGAAGGTAGATATAGGAGGTTCCTAGAATAAATCCCATGTCCATGAGGTAGGGGTGTTTGATTTGTTTGAATGGTGGAAGGTAGAACCTGTGATGAATTTTACAAGATTACAACTTAAAAATTGCACCTAGAGTTGTGGATCTCATGACTTGAGTGGTTGGCAGGAGGTAGAACCTAGGACATAATTTTCAAGTTTGTAAATTGCATTTTGAGTTCTAGATCCTGTAGGAAAAGGGGTGCTTTCACTTTGTGAGATCTAAAATTTGGCATGTATTTTGTAATTTTTCAAATTACAAAATGCGTGCTAAGTTTCAAATTTCATCGGTTAGAAGTTTTATGGGATCTGGAGCTTGACATGAATTTTTTAATTTTGCAAATTGCAAAATACGTATTGAGTTTTGAATTTTACTATTTTGGGTAGTTAGTTACTTTGTAGGATCTATAACCTATGAAGCAATTTGTAATTTGCAAATTGCATCTAGAAATCTGGATTGCGCAATGTAAAGGGGGGGAAATGGGTTTTGGTAGTTTCAAAGGGTTTTTCCAAAAAATGAAGGGGGTGTCCCTTAGGGTATTAGATTTTATGATATTTTTGGGGGAAAAATATCAAGTATGATGATAATCAACATCAAGTAATGACCTCAAATCATGTGTCTCCTAATAAAGAGGAATTTAATTCACTTGTAGGGTCCATTGTAGATAGTCAACCCTCTACTATCCCTACTATGGTTAAAGTGGTAACACCACCTAATTTAATATAAAATATATCTCTTACACCCACACCTCCAAGGATAATAAGATGAACACCAAGGTATTTGGTTGAAATAGATGAAAAAATAATAGAACCTATGGAAGGTAAAATATCAAAAAGATTAGTTCAACGTCATGTTCAACATGTATGGGACTATGTATTTGAGAATAAAATCCATACAAAATGATATCAAATATTTTTTTAATTAATAAAAATGCAAAAAAATGTGCTCTATGATGCATAATTTGGGGTTAAGAAAATTTAACATGGAGGAAAAAAATAATACAATAGTAAAGAATCTATTTAATGCCTTTAAGGCAATAAATAATAAAAATCAGAATAAAGATAGTAATGTGGCAAGATGAGTAATAATGGAATCTATAGTGAGTAAGTCAACATCTAAAACTTGAATTGTTAATAAAATAAATAAATCCTTGAACTTAAATAGAAAAACTCTAATAAATGTCATTAAAATAAGAATGAGGCTTGATGACCCTTCACTCATGAATTATTGGGCATTTAGTGGTAGACTCCCATGAAAAGATAAGGTATTAATTGAAAGAACAAGACATTTGATTGAAAAATTTTGGCACAACAACATAAGGGTCTCATCTAATGTAAAAGATGTTTTTAAAAGAAAAAAAGGCTCAAAAAATCATGAGCCATATGCAAAACATTTATTAGACATGACCCAAATAGAATTTTATAAAAGAATTATTGAAAAAATTAATGGCCAATTGATAATTAACTAAAGGTCATTTGATATGTGCAAGCCTTTCTATGTTAAAATCAACAAAACACACACCACATATTATTTTAGGGTACATGTTGAAAGATTCACTTGATCAGAGTGTCATTATCATGATTGCACATTATTTTATTTAAATATCATCCATACCATGGTTTGGCTGACTTATTTGCTCATGGTTCTAGTTTAATCTTATTTAAAGTGCTAACATTGGATATTTGTGTATCAGGTTGCAAGTTTAATAGGAGCCCATTTGGGAGTGATCATGCTTAGGTTTTTATGCTTTAATGTTAAATTAATCTTTTTATAACCTTGGTCTATAATTGATTAATTAAATTCATATTTTGAAACCCTAGCCTAATGTTTTACCTAGACATTTTAATTCAAATTTAAATTTGGCGGGAGCTTTTTATTTAAATTTAAGAGAGAAAAAATTAATCATACCATGAGCTTAGTTTAATTTTTATCCTAAGGCTTGGTTGTATTTTTAACACAACCAAACCTTAGGCTAAAAATCTTATGTTTGGTCTCTTTTATGTCTCGTGATCCCTTTGTTCCCTTTTATCCTAGCTTGGTCTAAATAATCACATGGTCCCTTTGTTATAAGGCTTAGCCTAAAGCCTTACCCTAAGGTTTATCATATTTATTAAAATGATGAAAACCTTAGGCTAAGACTTTATGCTATGTCTTCATTATTTGTGAGGTCCTTTTTTTATGTTTCTAACCTTGGTCCTTAATCTTCATGCCTTAAGTCCCTTTTAATTCACAGGGTCCCCTTTAATATCTTTAGAACTTAACTTGAATCTTTTATCCTAAGTCCTATATATATTCTCTCAAGCTTAACTTTTATTCTTGTTTGCAGGATCAATGATTTACATTCACTTAGGTAGATTGATCAAATGATGTGTGGGAGCCTAGTACAAAGAGCATAAAAGCACTGAATAGTCACTAAGTGGCACATGTAGGAAGAAGAACGAACCAAGAACCGATAAATGGAAAGCTTTGTAAATAGTTTCAAAGATGAGATTAAAATTGATGGTCATACACTAGTCAAAGATGCTCATGTGGACGTCAAATGATGATCACACGAATGTCAAATTTAAGATAGTAAATAATTTTGGGGATGTACTTAAAATTGATGATTTCATGCCCATAAAAGATGTTCATGCATATATTAAATGATGATCATGTAGATGTCAAATTTAAGATATCAAATAATCTCAGGGATGTGCTTAAATTTTAAGGTCACACACATGTCAAAGACATTCACACAGCCATAAAATGATGGTTGCACAAATGTCAAATTTGAAAAAGTAAAAAAATCCAATGGTGCACAATTGATGTGTACCTTTCAACATATCTCAGAATAAACATGATAATGACACATGTAATAACCATAGGAAACAAAACTAAGATAACCAATGGTGTTCAAACCCTAGAATTGATATCAATGGCTTGTATCTATCCATGTAAGGCTAATCTGATGGTATGAGGTGAAGGGAATATTTTAAAAGGAAATGGTCATTGTTTAAACATTGATGAGTAGTTTTGATGCAAAAATGCCATGTAGGCTCCTGGATAATACCACATAAGCAGAAAAGCAATAGGAACTATAGATCTAGTAGACCCATGAAAAGTAAAATACAAATACATGATCTAAGTCATAATGCTCACTTATGTCCAAATGTTGCTACCATTTAAGCACTATGAAATCTTTAGGAAAGTCTCAGTTCCACACTGAGATCACCATAAATTAAACCTAAGAAATTGAACTATCACCAGTGTGAGTATAATTCAATTTAGAATTGCACTGTGGACAACTAGTGAGTAATTTAATACAAGTTCACGACCACATGAAATTTATGAAA